>OVAN01011869.1:0-14264 GCA_900406275.1 Anastatica hierochuntica | reverse complement strand
ATCTAACAACCTAACAATCACTGAATCATGAAATCCCCTTTTGAGAAACCCAAAACCCAACTAGAAATCTACTCACACATAGCAATCAAATCAAGACAAGATCAAATTGAAGAAGACATAATGTATTGAATGAAAAACAAGAGTAAAGTTGGAATTCTTCTCCAAACGAAGTACAGATGAGTTGATCTCTCTCAAAGGATTACAAAACTCAAAGTTGTTCTTCCCAAAATCGTAAAAACATAATCTGAAACAGAAAATCGAGTCTAGCTTTTAGGTATGAAACTTGGTTCGAATTAACTTCGGTTTGTATCTTCAGATTCTGGTCCGAAGTCGGGACAAGGATCGATTGATCCATGTCCTTCTGTGTGGAAATTTCTTCAGTCTTCTTGAGACTTCCTTCGGTGCTTGAATTCCACTCCAAATGCGTTCTTTTAGTCCATTCAAGCTCTGTTCCTGTAAAAACATCAAAGAACAACAAACCGCGCAAAAACGATCCGAATACATACTAAAAACCTTAAATCTCGTATAAAACCATATCAAAAACCGATAAAATATGAATACATCAGTTGGTCTATTGCTCACTGTCATAGACGTTGATAAGTATGTCACTCAGGTTGTTTGGGAGGTCTATAGATATTTAGTCGAATATGTTGGAAGCTCTCATGATATGTTTATGGTCTATCTCCGTGGTGAAACGTATGAGTTCTCACCAGATGTCATCAATCGAATGTTTATGCTCTATTCTACTCTCAGCCGAGAATCTGAGGTCTACATAGATGTACCTCTCTCTGAATCCATTCTACTGCTCACTCGTGGCCATAAGAACTGATGGGAAGAATTTCAATATAAGCATCTCACACCCTCTATGGCCATTCTCTACAAGTTGTGTTGTCGCAATTAGATTCCTTCTACCAATAGCATGACAATAACACAGATTCGCACCAAATTTTTCTACATGATCGTTTATAACAAGCCATTCGGTGTTGGTCGGCTAGTGTACTCTCATATCGTAGAAATAGCAAAGAATCCATAGCTTCTGGGACTGAGACTACCTTTTCCCAATCTCATATATCAGCTTCTCAAGTTTCAGCGTCCTATTCCTGTTTTAGAGGTTACAAACTTCAGCAACTCTGAGAGCTATTTCCTTGGACAAAAGTGCTAGACGTTCTGATGGTGAAAAAGATTTTTCTCCACCATCTCTATTCATGGACCTGAGGAACTTGAAGAGGTTGATCCATTAGATGGAGATGAGGCTTCAAGGTAAGTGTTTTCTCTCTCATTAGTCCTTGGTTTACATATCAATTATCTGTTTGGTTTTGTGCGGATGTTCAACCAATCAGGGGGAGCGTACAGCTTGTATGACTCACATTGTGCAGCTGAGTCTGATGAGGATGAGGATGTGGATGTGGATGGTGATGGTAAGGATCGAGACTGAGAGAAAGACTAAGATTGTTTCTGTTTGATATGTTTTTTCTGTGTTAAACCTTCATCATGTGTTTTATTTGACTCTAATGTGTTGTCACTAAACTCGGTGTGTGTTTTTTTTTTTAAACTTAAACTTAGTATGTGCCTTGATGTGCTTGATGTTTATTCTTGTGTTTGATGTTATCTAAATGTACTCTGGAGTGTCTCTCTTTTGGTTCTTTGTGATCTGATTGTTTTCAGGTGCTTGGTTTGACACATCGACACAAAAAGGGGGAGAATGTGAAGGTTGAAGACTTATGAGACAAGAGACAATTGCATGACACAAGACTTTGGCGAGATCTTGGAGATGACGTGTGAGAATCGTGGCGTACACGGAAATACATGATGGAAACAAGAAGATATTGTGGGAAGATTTAGACTGAAGATCCAGAATTTTGAAGGGGATGTCAAAGATAAGCACGGGATACGAATAAAAGTGAGGAAGGTGGCTCACTTTTAGGTTATCACTTTGACAAAGAGAAAACTGGTGAGCACAAGCTTGAGAGATAAGAGAGTTACGGGTTCTGGATTATACAAGCAATTGTTGTTGCACTGCTAGTTAAGTTGGGTAGATAGATATCAGTCAGTCTTGATTGGTAAATTGTAGCAAGGCAAGTAAATCTGATTAAACAAGAGTCTTCTGTAAAAGATTTGTTTAAGAGATATCTATAAAGTGTGTTTTGAGAAGATCCATCGTTTCTACTTGTGAGTGCTAGTGTTTTTGTTCTAACACATATTGGATGGTAAAATAAGTTTGATTTGCATATCTAAACTTTGGAAAAAAAATTCTAAACACAAACGCTTATTTCCTTCTTAGCTTTGTCCAAAATTCAATTGATCCTAAGCGTAAATATCTATTCCTCATGGATTTGATCTCTATATATTGTTGTGGATGACATGCACTTACAATAAGGTTTTAGTTGAGGTAAAACTTGACTCCATATCACTATGCGATAGCACAACGTTCTTGTACTCTCTTAGAATTCAAGACACATCACTTCTCTTATTTTTCTTTGAACAAGTCATACCCACAGCGCAGTTCACCCAATTTTCCGGAGGCGGTTCCAACTTAGACATTCTATAACTTTTTTCACAATCATAGCCGATTTTTTTTCTGGCTTCTAAGCTTATAACCATTTCGATGTATTCCTTTAAAATTTATTAACGCTTTCCGTAGCTCTAAGTAGCTTGCCTTCAAAGATATGTTTCTAATGATTCTTTTATAAATATCTAAGTGCATAATTTAAGTTCAGATGACACATGTTCATGGTAAGAATTCGTTGTACATCTTTAAAAAAAAAACATAAAATCGAGCTTCACTCTATCCCAAGGCAATGTATGAGGCCATATATGATTAAACCCACTGGATTCAAATCGATAAGGGTATTCTTAATGTAAGGCTACCGCAGATCTTTATTTAACACCCAAGGGTTTATCCACACTCGTACTGTTCATTTTTCAGAGATTAAAAATGGTGAAAAAGGGGTAGGACCTCCTTGTATTACTTATTAGAATGCTAATGAGAGGTTAGTACAATTTCTTATCATCTTATATCACTCCATTTTGGTTATCTCGACTTCAAATACTTTGAATTCATGTAACTGTTATGGTGAGATAGTCACTATAGCTTGCCTTTAGATGTCAGAACAAGATGGAGTTCAACAATTTTAATGTTGCAAAGAGCAATTAAATTTAGATTGACATTCGATAAGATGGAGACAAAGGACGGATTGTACACTAATCATTTTTGAAGAGTGAAATGGTGAAAAAGGCTTGCACCACCTTGTATTACTTATTAGAATGCTAATGAGAGGTTAATACAATTTCATATCATCTTATATAACTCCATTTTGGTTATCTTGACTTCAAGTACTTTGAATTCTTATAAGTGTTATGGTGAGATTGTCACCATAGAGAAGAACTTTATCTCACTATATAACACTCAATACATATAGCTAAAGCGGAAAGTTGAAAAATGTCAAAGAAGTTTGATAAATAATGGGAGGTAATGGAAAACATTAAATGTTGATTACAGCTCTTGAGGAAGATTGTGTGGAGTGTAAAGATATGAGTCCATCCCTTGTTGATCTTTTGTTTAGCTTGTTTGATTAATATAATTATAATACAATACAAATGAAATTGTGCAACTGTCTCGATTTGGTCAAACATTGTTAGTTAGTGGCCAAGAGAAATCACAAGACATATTTAGTGGATGATAATTTAGGATAGGAAAGAATGGATTTCATGACAAGAAGATGGTTGAACAAAGAAGGGTTTAATAGACAAATGATGAGCTAGAAATTTCTTTGAAGGAATGTAAGAGATGTAATTGCTATACAAGGGATGTACTTGAATTTGAAAGTGCTTTTAGCACAAGTAGTAGGATCTTAGATTCATAGAAGTGTTGCCTAATTCCTTTTAAGGTTGAAAGTTTTATGTGTACCGAAAAATGCATGAAATCAGACATCAAATATAACAAAGTAAATGACCACACTGAAACGCATCTTTGTTTGAGTTCGAATTTTAAGACAAGCTTAAGAGAGGTAAAATTTTTACTTTTACTTTATATATCAATTATTTCTTTGTTGTTCTAACATTTTCTTTATAATCAAAATTTTTCATTATGATACTCAAAAGTACAAGAAGAGGTGAAACACACATGATATTTGGTTACTATGTTGTAAGCACACTTTCTTTTAGTTTTTGATACTATTATCTCAACTTTCTCGTATTATATCTTATGTTTCTAAGTTCATTTGGTTATGCTGTAATAGGAACAAATGGGAATGAGCTTCAACTTTGGAATGGATTTAGCAATTTGCATTGTGACAAAATATTTTGACATCTTTTTTTAAATTCATTCAAGATGTTTTGTAATGGTCTTCAGAATTGGTGTTACGTGTGTTGTCGTGTGAAATTTCCCATGTGTTTGTTCTTTGTTAAGGAAGAACATATTTTACATCATTAGATCTCCTTATATATGATAAATGATGAGTTTAACATTTACATTCTGGTGTTTGTTGTTAGAAATTTTGGATTTTGTCACGTACTTTATAATTAAATAACTAAAATATCGCCAAACCAAAATAATTTCCGATAAAATTGGTTCTATATCTGAACTAGAACCGGATCTGCAAAATGATTGGGTATGTATTGGTTCATCATGCCAAGTACAAAACCGACTCGAATCTGATAGGAAACGAACAAAAAGTTACCTGTTTCGATCTCAAACCCTAGAATGGAATATCTAATGCCTAAACGGACTTGATTTGATAGATGATTGGGATTCTAAAAGCTCATCCCTTTATATATATATATATATGTAATGCTACATGTTTAACTAGATTTTTAAAAGTTACATGTTTAACTAGATTTTTATCCGCGTCTAGCGTGGGATTATGAATTTTGTTAGGATAAACATTTGTATTAATGTTGTGTTTTCGATAGTGTAATAAGTTATATGCATTTCATATTTATTAATTTCAAAAGTTATGCAAGAAGAAAAATGTATATTAATAGACCAAATGTGATGTTTAGGGGTCGGACAATAGGTATTTGGTTCGAGTTCGGCTCGGGTAATTCAGGTTTCTGATTTTTTGTCTTTGAGTTTCTGATACAATATTCATTTATTTTGATAGTTCTGTTCGCATTCAGTTCAATCCATGTATTTGGGTGAAGAACCGATATGTAATTCAGGTGTTTCTGATATTTCAAATATTTCGAATATTTTTTATACTCTTTGATATTTCCAGGTATTTTCATGGTTATTTCTGATATTTTTTCATATTTTGGATATTGTTATTATGTTAAAAGATAATTAAGATTTTAGATATATAATATCTTATTTCGGTTTGAATTCGAGTTCGATTCCAGTTCTATAGGTTTTTGAGTTTAAAATCCATTGGCCTTTTTAAATTTCGATTCGAATCACATGTCAATTTTATTGGCTCGAGTCGGCTCGGTTCTTCCGATTTGGTTATTTTACCCACTTCTAATTTTTTGATATGAAATATGTTTAGATAGATACTAAAATGTAATGTAAAACTTAAATTACTAATTGTGGTCACATATTGTATAAGGTTCAAACTTACAATGCAATTTTATTAATCGTATTTCAGTTTGCTTCAAATTAAAAATATATGTGAAAGTGGTGTCGTTATTAAATTATATAAATATTGAAGACTATTCTTGAGATTGTATTCACCAACGTAATATAAAAGAAATATAGTGAAATCTTTATATATCTACATAGAGGATGCTGCTATTTTAAAATATTTCAAATGATATTTTTCATCTTTTAATTGTTTCACATTCATTATGTCATTGCCACATAATTAAATAATGTTTATTTGTTTTTTAAATCACTCTTTGTTTGACACCTCATCAATTTACCTTTCATTTTTTCTCTCTGAATCCTCTATTAATATATAAGATATATTGAATTTATCTTTAAAAATTAAAATTTGTAGAGATTTTGCATTTATTTTAGAAATTAATATTAGTTAGAATATTTTGATTGACTATGTATTCCTTAATTCACTATTTGATAAGCGATTTTACACTTATTTTCTCTCTCTCTCTCCTCAATTAATATATAAGATTCTCAAAAAAATTATTAGGAATCATTCAAAGTTCAAACAGTTTTACAACCAAAGTTTTTCTTAAAATTAATTGAAATTATTTTACACTAAAACGTTCTTTAAAGAAAATATTAAAACTTATAAACATTTTGGTTTTTGATAACACTATTATTTTACTATTTTTAGTTAGATTTTTACGTATTTATTTGCAGGTTTTTAATGTTTTTTCGACCTCGAGAGGTAGTTTTCTCTTATTTGTGATTTTAGGGACTATTCATGTTAAATCATCAAAAAGGATGGAGAAACGTACTATTTGGACCTCATTCATATTACCAAGCAAGTCTCATTGACGGATCATAAAGACAAAGGCTCAAACACTTGATTGCATTTTACCAATCTGGACATATTCTCAGTATCAGAAAGATCGTCATGAACGAAAGTCTTACCTTCATTGGATTGAGCTGGAATTTGGTAATAAGTTGGAATTTTGAGTTAGCATTCATATGAAAGTTGTTTGAAATCATTTGGAGCTGTGGCCAAAGAGTTATAGCTGTTTAAGGGAAGATTTATCAATCTGTCTTGGAAAGTAAGCAAGTGCAGCAACATTTGAAGCTGTGACCGGGTGATGGAGTTGCTACCACCTGTCGAGTGCTCATTTTTGGCACACTCTAGTCACAGAGAAATTTCTTGATCAAAAATATTTCAAGTCATAATTTTCGGTTCGCTTAACCGAATTTGATTCCCAAAGAACCGACTTAACCGAGGACGCCCTAGGAAATCCTATTGTTATAAATAAGTTTTTTAGCCTTTAGAAAGAGAGAGCCACAATTATTTAATTATTTAATTATTTTTAGTCATTGTCTTTTACTTTTAAACACACCAAATAACTCTTTTATTTTCTGTTTTAACTTAAATTGATCCTAAAATACGTAATGTAAGATCTTAGTCCTCGTCGAATCGATAACCTGAAGTACTGCATCTACGATGTGCATTTGCAGTAGGTGTGTCTTTTTGGGTGAAACTTGACACGCTATCAAGTTTTCTGGCGCCGTTACTAGGGACTTGAATCATTACCTACGAAATTTTCTTTATTGATTTTAGTATAGAACGCTTTTATTTTCAGTTTTTACTTCTTTTTCGTTTCATTTCTTTTCAGGTTTTATGCAAAGGAGACATTCTTTGGACGATCTATCTACAGCCAATCTTCCCATTGATGTCATTAAACGCACCTTAAGGAGACAAAAGAGAGAAAGATTAGCTGCTATGGAAAATTCGAACCATAATCCTCCTCATCGACAACCACATCTTGTGGACAATCAAATTGTTCTCATTGAACAAGAATATGTAGTTGCTGGCCATGGACTTTCCGTCGCCCCTGCTGCTATTCTTCCACCTCACGCCAACTTATATGTTGCTGTAAGACTTCAAGGAGTCAAAGGAAAAACACAAGAACATCTTGATGTTGCCCCCGTTCCACAAAACCAACAAGGAAGAGGAAACATACATGTTCATGTGGATAACCCACAAAAAATTACACCTGGGAATTTAGTTGGATTACAGCAACTCCCACAACTACTTCAAGTCTTGATTAACCAATGTTTACCTCAGAATCAACCTCCTCAAGGACGAGATCAACATAATCAGCCTTGCCAACCTCAAGCCATTGGAGATTTCGATTCTTCCGATGCATTCTTCTTGGATAGGAATCCAATTCATCCTCCTCGGCCTCAAAGAAATGATTTTGAGATTAAACCTCATATCATAGCCTTGGTGAAGAAAACCAATTCCATGGACTGTCCACAAAACATCCACTTGACCATATGACACATTTGAAGAGATATGCAGTATTACGCATACAAATGGAGTTCCACCGGACTACTTTAAGTGTAAGATTTTTACATTCTCACTGAGTGACAAAGCTCTTAGATGGATGAAGTTGCTGCCACCATAATTCATCACCACTTGGGACGAATACAAAGGTGCATTTCTGAGCCAATTCTAAACTAAGCAGAGATCGAGCTCTGGTTTTCAGCAAGGACCTACAAAATCCTTCTATGACGCATTAGAAAGGTTCAAGGAGTACACAAGGACTTCCCAAACCATGGTTTCTCTGAAGAAAATCTATGAAACATCTTCTACAATTGTATCGACCATAAGTACAAGCTTTCTCTAGATACGGCCAGCAATGGGATCTTTATGACTAAATCCGTGCCCAAATCCAAGCTTTTGATCGAGAACCTAACTGCTAGTGACGCAAATAGTGGTCCTATTTATGATAGAAATGTGCGTAGATCCAACCATTTAACAGAAGCCGCGCAAATTTTAGAGTTAAAAACGATGATTTCTCAACTACTAAAAGATAGATGAGGAGTTCATGCTTTTGAGACCATTGGAGACGCCAAAAAGACTCCAAATATGGAGTATTTATAAGATGGAACAGAGGAGAATGAGGAAGAAGTGAACTACATTGGTGGAATTTTCGGAAACAAGGGATACAACCAAGGATGCAGAAATAACTCAAATATGTCCTATCAGAACAGTAATGTAGAGAACCCTCAAGATCAGTACTATCCGCCTCAAAACGCCCAACAAGGAGCTTCCTATCAGCCTAAGCAACAAATTTTTGAAAAAATAATGTACCAAGTGAAGCAACCATTCACTTATCCTCAAGCTAATGCATCAAATCTGCAATAGAGTAAGCTTGAGACAATGCTGAAGCATATCTCCCACGAGATAACAAAACCACAAAGAGGTTAATGAGAGGCTGTAAAAAATCTACAATGAGTTTTCAACAATGTATGAAGCCATTGTCACTCATGTCCAGAAGCTTGAGTTCAAATCACTCAAACGAGTGAAGCTGTCAAGAAACAAGAAAACTCGGCGAAATCCTTCTGCAAGGTCACCAACTTAAGGGAAGCTAAGGAGGTCGTATCTACTTCTAATACACCTCTTCAAGACCTCAACTCTCAAGGGAGATCACATCTGGATCATTCATCAAATGAATCTAAGAGAGCTTACAAGAGGAGACTCAAGACTATTCCTTTAAAAAAGATCAAATGCCCAGGAAAGTTCATCATTCCTTGCTCAATAAATAAAGTTAGGATTTATGATTGCTTAAGTGATACTAGATCGAATGTGAATATGATGTCACTAAACATGGCTCTTGACTTAGGACTCTCAAATTTCCGGCCATCTCTAATCTCTATCGAGTATGCCGATATGTCTACATCCACACCGTATGGATTTTTCCAAATATTATGCTTGAAGTAGGAGGATTTTTCATACCTAATGACTTTAAAGTCATATTTACTAAAGGATGGAAGAAAAATCCACTGATCCTTGGCTCCCAATTCGTAGCTACTGCTGGAGCAATATTCGACTTCCCAAACAAAAAGATTTGCTTAGCAAGAGTGAACAAGCAAGTCTATTACCATGTTGTGAGCTAAAAATCTAGACCAAATCAAGATATTTTGGAGGAAAAAAATTTTATTCTAAACCCTGGAGATAGCCTCAAGACAAAGCAAGTCTCTAAGAAAGAAGCTACAACCACCAAAACGCCAATTTCTTCAAAACCAGCAAAAATATATGCAAAGAAAGACTCTTGTGCCATCGAGGTACAAACTAACCCTTTATGGGAGGTGTATGAAAAAATAGGAAGAGGTCTACAAGATGCCAATGTCCTATGCTAAAGTCAAGATCCAAATCCCATTCGGTATTGATTTGAAGAACGATGAAATCTACAACAAGAAGCTTGAGAATACTCTTAAGCTATTCCCGAAGGAAATTGTGATCTATGAAGCTATTGGAGGCACACTTTATGATCTAAAATCACTCTCTACACCACCAACACAAGAGACTCAAGAAGCTAAAGGAACTACAATTCCTTTAGCGAAAACCGATTACACCTACAAAGTGAAAGGAGTCGAGTTAAAGACTCAAAACAAGCGTTTTGTGGGAGGCAACCCACACGGTTTTAATTTTTAATTTTAATTTCTTAAAACTTATTTAGATGTCTAATAGTTAGTTTTTATTTTTGCAGGATTTTAGAAAATCAAGAAAAATACCAAAAAAAAAAATCGGACTCAAGAACAACACTGAAAGTTGTTGTGAGTGGGTGACGACTGCCAAACTATTGGAGTGTGCCACAATATCTCAGTCAACCGGTGCCAAGAGCAAAACGCCTCAAAATCAGTTTTTCAATTTTGGCAAGAAAGCGGATCTAAATCGTCTAAGCCATCTCTTGGATCATTCCAAACATTCATTCTACACTGGAGAAGGAATTTAAAGACTGCCAATCAAGCTAAATCCTCAGATCAAAAATTCTTGGACAAAAGTGATGATATCATGGAGAACCAAGAAGAACAAGTTTGAGAAATGCCATCATTCAATCATACTAAAATACTGAGAGATATCCCGGAGAGCTCTTAACATTACCAAAAGAGGTAAACAAACTCCGAACTTCATTTTTTATTAACTAACACTATATGATAGGGGAGATGCCCGAGAAGAAACAACCTTGGAACAGTCAAAATCAAAAGTTGCCCGGAGGATCAAGTTTCTTAACAAAAGGAAACATGGAGATTTTCAGTACCCGCCAAGCAAACCTACTCAAACCATCAAAGATGCCTAAGCAAAGTAACCATTATGAACAAAACAGTCGGATTAGAGTTTTGATTTTTCAAAATTTAATTTTTGGCTAACATTACGTCTTTGTCGGCTAGCCAATGAGCTTGGCTAAGCCAAAAGTGACATTTTCAGATAAGAATCAGGTCGGCACACTAAAAATTCATCGTGTAACTTTAAAGATTCAATCAACAATGACCAGCTATCCAAAACAGTTCTTAATCCGGCCAAAAAGATGTTTCGAGGACTCAAGAACGTACAAACGGTCGTGTTTTCAATCCTTTCAGGAAAATCATCAGTCAAAAATGTTTAAAAACATTTTGGTAACAAAAAGAACGTCTTGGAACACTAACTGATCATCCAAAATTTAAAACGACCAATCGGAACGCGAAACGGCGAAGGAAAAACACAACACGGCCGAGAACACGTCCCGACCGGCCGCCGAGGAGCTCTAGACCGGTGTGTGCCACACCAGGGCATGCGATCAATGTCCAGACCATCGTGCCTCAACCTCGTGCCTCAGCTGAACTCCATGACTGGTCGGCGGTGTCCCCACGACCGGGTCTTGCCGAGAAAAAGCACGCGGCCGGTCACACGGCCATACGGCCCGTCCGTGACATTCCACGACCGGTCGGCGTATTTTCCACGGCCCGGACCGTGCCAAACCGTGTCTGTCGACCGGTCCTAGAGGTAAGTTGCTCAAATTTTAAATTTTTAAGTATGAAACCCATTTCTATGAAAATAAACCAATTTCCCTAAAATACTAAACCATTTTTTAAAGAAAAGGAAACAAAAACAAGGGTTTTGGTTTCTACTTTAGTAGTTTCGGATCTAAAACCCTAAAACCTCATCTCTTTCTCTTTGGCAACTCTTAGAACCCTAAAAAACAAAATTTCAAAACCTTAAATCTCTTGTTCTTCTACTAAATTTATATTGATTTCCATTGAAGAATCTCATTCCTTTCATTATTCAAACATCAAGGTATGTTCTTAAACTCTTTTTCTCTTAAAGTTACAAGTTTTAAAATTTCATTAATTTCTTAGATATAAGCTTTTCTTAGCTTGATTTTTAGAAATTTCATTTAGAAAAGCTTGTTAGATTCATGGGTTACACTTAGAACATGTCAAAATGCTTGTTTTCACTAGATTTTGAAATTTCAAAATTTTGAATTCTTGAGAGCATAAAAATCCGAAAATTAGTGATTAAATTTGATAAATCTTCTTGTTCTAGAGCCATTTTTTAATGTATAATTAGGATATTCTAGTTATTTTGCATCATTTGACCTCAAAATTAATTTTTTTGGTAATGATTTTTGGCTAAGAGTTATAAATCCGATAATGACTTTGAGTTTTTGAAAAATTTGAGTTCTTACTTGTTTGATGTTTTTGATTTGTTTCTCATATCACTTAGATGCTTCTTTGAGATTAAAATTGCTTAAGAACATGTATTGATCCCCTTTGAAGTTTTCCAGAGACTCACTTTATCTTTGAGTTTTGATTTTGGAGGATATACAACAATGGATAATGAGGAGAATGTTAGGAAATCAACAATGATAGCCATCCGAAAGGAACGAGCTTTAAAGATTCAAGAGCCTTATAATCCTCCCGAACCCGAAAAATCCAAGAAGTTGAAGACATCTACTAAGAAGGATTCAAAGAAGGTGACAAAGAGGCATGGAAAAGACATTGCGAGTGAGAGTGAAGCCACTTTAAGTGATTAACCGGATGAGAATGGAGAGGAGATGGTTTTTGTTCAGGTTTCTCAAATCATCAATGATGTACCAAAGTCTCCACCACCAAAGAAGCAAAGAAAATCGAGAGCTAAAGGACTTAAGCTCACAGTTTTGGCACCAACAGAACCAAAAAGAAGAATTGTTTGACCAAAATTGGATCCAACTGTCGATTATGGGGCTGCCGTTTCTACCATAAGGGTTCAAGCTCCATTGAAGATTGATTTTCCAACACTTGGTGCTCTAGGATTGACAAGAGATGTCACTTGGTTCTTGGATGCTTTGAAGTTGAGAGATTTCATAGAGATTTCTTTCCCGGTCTATGAGAAGCTTACTAATGAGTTCCTTATCACCATTGAGCTCTCATATCCTAAGGAAAACGAGTTAAGGCTCAAGATGGAGTTCTCACTTTCTCGGCTAGAGGTACCTCTTATTCTTTGAATATTGGTGAGTTGCGTGAGATTTTGCACTTGGAATGTTTAGATGAAGCGAAGTTTAGCTCGAATCATGATTACTACACCGTTTGGGATCGCTTTACTCATGAGACACTTAGGCACGGGCATTCGAAGGAGGCCATGATTGGACATCCAGCGGTTCGTTATGTGCATAGACTCATTTCGCAAAGGATCTTTAGTAGGACCGAGTAGAGTTCAATGCTTAGAGATGAGTTCTTCATCCTCATCTCTCCTTTCATTACTAGTCCTCAGAGAGCCAACTATGGCATTCTCATTGCTAGGAGGATGATAGATGTGAAGCATGAGGCTGCGAAGGAGAGTAGAGAGCCTACTTATGGGTCTCATTTTGGAGAGATCATCACTGATATCCTCATTTATAGAGGAGTGGACTTGAGTGATGAGACTCCTATGGATTGGAGTGGATCGCTGGATCTCTCTACGCTTGCTTGATCTCGCTATCTTGCGGGATATATTCAGGGTACAAAGACCTTTGCTTATCAGTTCGTGCCTCTTCACGACATAGAGCCAGCTTGCTACGTCCTTCCTTTCTCGTCACTTCCATCTCTATAGGAAGGTCATACTCTTTTCGACCCTTTCCCCTCTCAGATATTCAGAAGATCTCCAGAGTGTCCCATCCTAGGAATGAGGGATTATCATAGAGCCAAAGCATTTATCGCCAAGGCTGTTGTACGAGTAGGAGGCTCAGCCCCTAGGAGCATGGTTGCTTCAGATTCTGTACCACAGATAGAGTCTTTAGAGGATCTTTGAGTTGCTTTAGCCACAGAGAGGGGTAGGATAGTTCGACAAGAGAGGACGATGAGCAGAGTTGTGCCTGTTATGAGACACACATTACTTGGAGTCTTCAAGAGTACTCGCAGAGAGAGAGCTGAGCCAGATGACAATGGAGACTTAGAGAGTTTCTCTCTAGTTTCAAAATTTGGGCAGGATGCAACGGAGACGTCACACAGGGCTAAGAGTGACTCTTAAGCCTACGCAGGATACACTCCCAAACAAGATCTGAACGCAGTTGTGAGCAACCACACCCCAGATGATTCTCATTCTACAGACTTATGAGTCTTTATCAGGTTTTATTGTTTGAGTCATTTTATTTTCTTTTTATTTTTACTCTTATTTTTATTTTTATTTTATTGAGTTTGTTATTCCCTACTGTTGATTGCTTTTGCACCTAAAAGGTGCAAGGTAAGTTCAGGGGATTTATCTGTTACTGATGATGATTTATTTTTTCTTATGTACTTTTTCTTTTTATTGAGTCATTTTTATGTTTTATTGAGTCAAAATATGTTGGATTATATGATCTTATGTTGCTGGAATTTTTTTGTTTTGTGCCAACTTTCGTGTTATTCCACTACAAGAAATCAGACAGTTAGAGACGGAAATTTGGTTCGTCTCTAA
>OVAN01011868.1:0-14267 GCA_900406275.1 Anastatica hierochuntica | reverse complement strand
GTTCTTGGAGGCTAAGGGTCTATTTATACTAAACATAGAGTGGAAGAAAGCTCTAAAAAAGGGTATTTTCGGGCTATGTTGTCAGCCATCAACCCATCTGATCGATGGGAGCCTACCTTGGGTCGATGGCCGGCAACCTACAGAGGAGAATGAGTGATTTGCTGCCTAGGTTGCTGACCATCGACCCTGGGTAGCTGGCCATCGACCCAAGGGTCGATGGGAGACAACCTTGGGCAGTTCTTGATGTTCCTTGCTCCTCTTAGATGCCTAGATGATCCCCATCTCTTCCATAGCTTTTTTCCCTTCTTCTCCATGATTTCTTAGCCCCAAATCCACCTTGAGTTCATGCCTAGAGCCTCCATAGATCCATCCCAAAAGAGCACCTATAAATGCAAGAAAGATGGATGCAAAATGCAATATGAACCTAAACAAGACTCAAGACTCCAAATGATGCATTCTAAGGCTAATATGCTTATTTACAACCTAAATATGAATGAAAACTAAGCTAAAACACTCTTAAATATACATGAAATTGTATGTACATTAGTGGCGCAGGAATAGGCTCTTCTAGCTTCATGTAGGCGACTTGCTTCTGCAGTGTTGGTGCCGAGTCCAACAATGCGGCATCCTCAGAAGTATCCTCATTCAGAAACCCATATTCGCTCTCTATCTGTGTTAAGGCAACCTGAAATGGATCCTCTGTGCATAACTCTTCAGCAGAGGTCTCAATCACATTAGCGAGTGTGTCGACCCAAAATGTGTTCCCATCAATTGTAGGTTTCTTCATGGACTTCTCGATATTGAACCTCATGTTCAATTTCCCAAGACGGACATCTATTTGACTGTTCTGCACATCGACCATGGCTCTTGCAGTGGATAAGAACGGTCGACCAAGAATAATGGGATCCTTGGGCTCTTCCTCGAGCTCTAAGACAACAAAGTCTTAAAAACATATCCCTCTCCAACTCCGACGGGAATGTTGTCTAGAATCCCCACTGGTCTGCGAATATATCTGTCTGCAAGCACCAAAGACATCCTTGTGGGTTTGTAGTTAGTCAACTTCAAACGTTGTGACACTGAGAGTGGCATCACACTAACTCATGACCCCAGATCACAGAGACATCGCTGGAAAGTAAGCGATCCAATCTTGCAAGGAAGTACGAAAGGACCTGGATCCTCGCGTTTCTCTGGTACTATGTTCTGAAGAACTGCACTTCACTCCGCAGTAACAACTGAAACTCCTTTCTCCAAAGTCATTCGGGCTGAAAGAATCTCCTTCATGTACCTCTTCATAGATGGTACCATCTTGACTGCTTCAACGAAAGGCAATCGCACGTGTAATTCTCCTACAAGATTCTTCAGCTTCTCGTATTCTCGTTCCTTGACCTTTTGTCGAGGTCTTGATGGATATGGAGGCTTGGGAACATACGGCGGGGGTGGTACATATTCATCCCCAATCTCATGATCATTTGAATTAACGCGATCTAAATTGTCCTTGTCTAAACAGGGATCGATCGATCCAGCGGCAAGGATTAATCGATCTCTGTCCTTTTGTCTAGAAGTTTGCGAGATGGATTTAGACAGGGATCAACCGATCCTAGGACAGGGATCGACCGATCTCTGTCCTTCTGTCCTGGACGGCTCGTTCAAAGCTTTTCCACTTCTTAGCGTGATGGCGTTGCAAAATTCCTTCGGATTCTTCTCCGGTTTGCCTGGAATGACTCCCGATGGAGCCCTGTTGCCAGTAGATGTCTGAGCAACCTGCGTTTCCAGTAACTTCATGTGAGTGTTCAATGTCTCAATTTTCCCGTTGAGATTATTGTACATGTTGTCCACTTTCTGATTCAAGTCCATAGAGTACTTTATGTGATTTTCCAGCACCTGTTGTAACATCTTCTTCAGCTCACTGTCTTGAGAAGACGCATAAGTTTGTCCCTGGTTCTGATTCTGATACCCCGGTT
This sequence comes from Anastatica hierochuntica, assembly GCA_900406275.1. Lineage (NCBI taxonomy): Eukaryota > Viridiplantae > Streptophyta > Magnoliopsida > Brassicales > Brassicaceae > Anastatica > Anastatica hierochuntica. Next base: position 12,306 of record OVAN01011868.1, on the reverse strand, counting down.
GATAATTGTTCCTGAATCCTCCCGAACCATACTGCTTCTGCTTATAACCACTGTTTTCGAAGCCACTGTTCTTATTCTTATTCTGAAATCTGGAATTGAACACACTAGGACCTTGATTGAATGGCTTGTTCTGGAATTGGTTATGTTGGTTGAACCCTTTTTTCCCATAATTTCCTTGGCCACTGATGTAATTCACATCAGCTTGGTCTCCATCTGACTCTTCAGCAACGTAGTCATTGTACGAAGTGAACGCCTTTCAGGCCCTTAGCAATCAACTCATTCCGCTTTTCCTTTAAATCATCGATGCGTCTATTATCAACCGCAGACTTTCTCCTACTTCGACTATACTCTGAAACGCGGTTAGCTTGACTCGATGCCATGCTATCGATCAAAATATATGCTTCTTCGACAGTCTTGGTCATGAAATCACTGTTACTTTGCAGTGTCCATCACATTTTGGTACCTCTCTTCCACTCCATTGTAGAAAATATTAAGTAAGTTGATATCTGAATACCCATGATGTGGACAGTCTGCAGTGTACTCCCGGAATCTTTCCCAAGCTTCGTGAAAGCTCTCATTGTCTGTCTGACAGAAACCGCCAATCTTGTTTCTCAGATAAGTGGATCGAGCCTTGGTGAAGAACTGCCCAAGGAAGGCACTCTTAATCTCATCCTAGGTGGTGACTGAACGAGGGCCTAAAGAATTAAGCCATCTAGTGGCTTTGTATGTCAGATACCATCTAAGGGCACTTCAAAGTGTCTTCAGGCACTCCAATGCAGCGAATAGTACCGCAAATGGATTCAAATCTTTCCAGATGATGAATCGGGTTTTCAGTAGTCAACCCATGGAACTGGTTCTGTTTAACCAAGTTGATGAGACCAGTCTTGATCTCGTAGTCTCTCCTGTCAATAGGAGTTGGACGGATTCCTGCCCGATCCTGATAGAGCATCTCAGCAGAGTCATAGTGCGCTAGGGTCAACCTCTACTGAGGAAGATTCGCCCCGGGTTGCCTCGCAGCTGCAACATTCTGCTGGTTGTTCAGGTTAACACCAGCATTTAGACCACCTCAAACAGGTGAATTATTCCCTCGAATGTTTCCAGGCGGATTATTCCCTTCGAGCTGCAAATTATGAAATTGCTCGTCCACTGCAGCTTCCGAATCAGATTCACGTTCTGAAGTACCCTCAAGTGCTTTCCCTCTCTTCTGTTGCCTTTCTAGACGACCAAGTTCCTGCTCGAATTCAAGAAGATTATCTTTTCCTTGGCTCTTAGTGTGAGGCATGTTCATGCACCTGAAAGCACACAAACAAGAAGAAAGGAAAGAGATTAAACAAAGAAAATAAAATGCCTTAGGCACGCGATGATCCTAAGTTCTTAGACGACTTATTGGTCCCCGGCAACGGCGCCAGAAAACTTGACGGTTCAGGTTTTCACCCAAGAAATCACTGCAAGCGTACAGTTAAGCACGTTGTAGTGGTTCAGGTATCGAATCCACAAGAACCAATGTCCTACAAAGAACTATGAATCAAATACGGGCTAAAGCGAAAAAGAGATTGTTGGTAAGATGATGTAAATATCGAAATCAAACAAAGAAGGCAAGCAAGTAACAACGAGTTGTGAATCAATCAAAGAAAAACGCTGGGCACAGGGTGTTCTCAGGGAAATCATTTCATCAGAATTGCAGATTGCTAACGGGGAGACAATTAAGATCCATCTTAGCTTAATTCACAGGATTATAATTAACCTACTGTTGCAGCGTTAATTATCTATGCTTAAGGATCCTAGACACTAACTTTCGTTGCGTTTCAAACCCTAAGCATGCATTCTAATGGTGGACAAGTAGATGTGAATTACATTGGTTGTCAAGGAAACTTTGGTAATAGAGGTTTCAACCAACATAATCAGTTTCAAAATAAGCCATACAATCAGAATCAGAGTGTCTTCAACTTTGGATTTCAGAACAAGAATCAGAATAGTGCCTTTGGAAACAGAGGCTATCAGCAAAAGCAGTTTGGTTCAGGAGGATTCAAGACAACTATCAGTTGGGATATCAGAATCAGAACCAAGGACAATCTTCTGTGTCTTCTGAAGATAGTAATCTGGAAAAAAATGCTGCATCGAGTGTTGGAAAATCAGATTAAGTCTGTTTCGGAGATCAATCAGAAAGTCGATAGCATGTACATTGACCTCAATGGGAAGTTTGAGGATATGAGTGTTTGAATGAAGATACTAGAAACACAGGTTGCTCAGACTTCTGTGAGCAACAGAGCTCCTACAGGTGTTATTCCACGCAAACCGGAGAAGAATCCGAAGGAGTATTGCAATGCTATCATATTTCGAAGCGAAAAAACGATTGAAAAATTGTCTGGGATAGAGATCGGTCGATTCCTGCCCCTGGATCGGTCGATCCATGTCTCAGAAGCCCATAGAAAGTTGCGAGATTTGGCGATTGATCGATCATCTAAAGCAATCGAATGATCAGGAAAAAAGACAAGGATCGATCTATCCCTGTCACTGGATCGATTGATCCCTGTCATGACGGGAAGGTATCAGAGTTTCGCGATGAATCAAAGGCACATGAGGTTGAGGAAGAGTATGTGCCTCCCCCACCTTATGTTCCCAAGCCTCCATATCCTTCCAGACCCCGTAATAAGGTCAATGAACGCGAGTATGAGAAACTTAGGAATCTCGTTGGTGAATTAGATGTACGATTGCTTTTCCTAGAAGCAGTCAAGATGGTACCATATCTTAAGAGGTAAATAAAAGAGATTCTCTCATATCGTATAACCCTAGAACAAGGTGTATCGGTTCTTACTGCGGAGTGTAGTGCGGTTGTGCTGAATATCACACCGGAGAAACGCGAAGATCCAGGTCCTTCTGTTTTGCCTTGCAGGATTGGATCTCTTACCTTCGAGATATGTTTGTGTGACATGGGCTTTGGAGTTAGTTTGATTCCTTTGTCTGTCTCGCAGAGGCTGAATATGGTCAACTATGAGCCCGTAAAGATGTCCTTGATACTTGCAGATAGATCAGTTCGCAAGCCAATAGGTATTCTTGATAACATTCCTGTTGGAGTTGGGAAAGGCTATGTATACACTGATTTCGTAGTCTTGGAACTTGATGAAGAACCCAAGGATCCTATCATCTTGGGTAGATCATTCTTATATACTGCTAGAGCGATGATTGATGTTCAGAATGGTCAAAATGATCTGCAATTGGGTAAGCTAGATGTGCGTTTCAATCTCGAGAAGTCAACCATGAAGCCTACCATAGATGGGCAAACATTTTGGATTGACATATTGGCTGAGGTGATTGAGGAGGCTATGGAAGAACCTTATACTGAGGAGTCTTTCCAAATCTCATTATCACGAGGTGACGAAAAGAATGGTTCATTAAGTAAAGACACTGTGGTCACTACTGAAAAGAAAGACGTCAAAGAATTCCTGGATGGAGACGTTCGTTATAGAATAAGAAAACTCAAGACCAAAAAGAAAGTGAAGCAGAAAGAGCACAATACTGAGGAGAGTTCTGAGTTGACCTTGATCCCTCTAGGATGTGATGAAAGTGATATTGAGTACAAAGTGAAGTCAAGGGCAGATTCAGACCTTTCTCAAAGGTCAGGGCCAACATTACACCAGAGTTTAAAGAGAAAGGAGCAGCTGCTATGAAGAACGTAATGAACAACATCCTTGAGCTGAAGATTTTTGCTGATGGAGCTTGTTTTGGGGCGAGTTCCAAGGCCCTTCTAGACTGATCCATCGCCACTATAGTCAGGCTCGTGACTCTAAACAAGCGCTGAGTGGGAGGCAACCCACTAGGTAGTTTTTGTTTTCTTTTTAGTTAGTTTTGTAGTGTTTTGGCTTTTATGCTTTGGACTTTGGTGCTTTTTATTTTTTTCGTGTTTTTAGCCTTTGTATTTCAGGAAAAAGATCAGCCGATAGAGGGACAGGGAATGGTCGATCCTTGTCCATGAATCGATCGATCCATGTTTCATTTACGAGGCTATATCACACGTTTTCAGGTAAGTTTGCTTATCCCCTTTTCTATTCGTTTTCATTTTATTTTTATTTTTATACTTACCCCTTCCTTGGATTTTTTTTCACATCGAGACGGTGTGAATAACTCTGGGGGAGGTTACTTATGTTTTTCTTTTTTTTTGGTGTTGTTTGAGTCATTTATGTCTTTTATTGAGTCAGTTATGGATTTGTTTATGCTTTATGATGATTTTAGACTATTATCTTTGTGCATTGCACTTTATTTATATGTTCATTAACTATTTCATTTGGACTTTTAGCGCAGGCAAACCAGAATAACTCATGATCAAACTCCCAACTAGAAATCTCTGGAACCCAGACTTTTGTCTAAAATGTTTTTAACTCTATCTTATTTGGCCTACTAATGAACTTTAAATGATTTGATCTAGGAACTTAAAATCAGGAATCAAACCCCATCATTCAGGATTACATCCCCATTTTTCTACCATCCTTTTCGGTAATCCTGAGTGACCAGACTCATCTTTAGTTTGGCACCACACCCTTACCTTATCTCCTTGATTCTCCATGCATTTCTTTTTCATCTTATGTGCACACATGTGTATAAACAATGAGAGAATAGGGTAGACATTATCCTTCTAATTGCTTAGGTAGGATTGAACAATTTAGGTGGTTTAGACACGGTCCTGAGTGTCTGATTTCTCGGTGTTGGGTGTTTAGGTTGTTTTAGATGGATATGTTGCATTTCTTCATGCTGTATGGGTGTTTTAAAGTTTAAAAACGTCATTGATATGTTAATTAAAACCAGGTTATCGTATTGAGAGAAAAACGAAAATTAGTTTAAATTTCTTTATATCTGGTTTACAAATTAGCATTTGCATATTATTATGTTGATTAGATTCACCCTAAAGAATGCACATATTTGGTTTATTTTCTGATTGGTGGTTTTTACTTGGGTAGTTAGAGAACATGAATATCAATATACTTTTTCTCTCCTGCGATTTTGCATGATGTCTTGCATTTTGACGTAGCTTTTGATACCTGAAACACTCAAGCCTCACCACTAAAAAGCCTTGAATACCTAGCTTGATTCCCTGATTATGAGTACTTTGGTGAAAACTTTCACGCCCTTCTTAATTGAATGTAGAGAGTTATTAACATGAAAGCTGAGTTTGCATGTCCAGATTTTAGAATATGGATGGGCTTGGGAGGTTATGCAGCGATTCTTAGAGAGAATGTTCTAACTTTTCTGAGTCTTAATGGTTAGCGAAAGTAGCGCATAATAAGGTTTTTTGAAAGCATGCAGTCCATTTGGTTTTTGAGATTCTTTTACCGCAGGCTTAGTCTTCATTTCCTTTACTTCAGGACAAGAAAAGATTGAAGTCTGGGGGATTTGATGTGTCAGTATTTTAGTAGTTATTATTACGGTTTTTACAAGAGTTTTACGGTTTTTAGTATGTATTCGGATTGTTTTAGCGCGAATTTGTGTTTTTTGTTATTTTTACAGGAATCGAGCTTGAATGTGCGAAAAATATGCATTTTGTATGGATTTCAAGCGTCAAAGGAAGTGTTCGTGAAAAGCTGGAAAATACCTAGAAATTTGGACAAGGATCGACCGATTCATGTCTGTGGATCGATAGATCCCTGTCACGAATTACGGACCGATTTTACGCAGAACCAGATCGAACTTATTTTGAACTGGTTGGCTATCAAAAAGCCCATACTCATTTTTTATCTTTCATTATGCACTTTTTATGAGTTTTAGAGAGCAATAGAGAGATTTTTAACCTAGGGAAAAGAAGCTTTTTTGTTCTTCGATTCGAGAAGTNTTTTTTACTCTTGTTTATGCTAATACAATTATGTCTCTCATGAATTTGATCTGTGTTTTTGCAATATCCATGAGTGAGTAGTTTGTTCGTTGGGTTTAGGGTTCTCACATAGGGATTCATGAGTTGTTGATATAGAATCGCATGATAAGAGATTTAATCTAATGGATCTTCTTCTATGATTGTTAATGCATGAAATTAAACTGATCATTTAGTTTCTATTCTTAGGTAATTTAACGCCTAGAATGTGTTTGTTTAAATGCCTAAAAGAATCTTAGATGAGCAATTCTTCTTAAGCCAATGGAAGTTTATGTTTAAGTGAATTGTGAACATATCAAACCTGTTAGTAATGCATGATTAGAAATTGAGGGACAACGAAAGTTAGTTTCGAGATTTCTAATGCATAGGGCGTTGATACTACGGAAGTAGATCAGTTCTAAATTAGAATTTGAGTTCAAGACGGTGCATAATTTGTTCCCTAGTCTATAATTTGAATCGACAATGAATCGATTCCCTGAGAATACCCGACGCCCAACACTTCTTTGTTTGATTTACAACATTTCCATTGTTGCCTGCTTTCTTTTCTTTCTTTATTTCGATATTTGCATCATCTCTAAAGACATCTTTTTAGCCTTAGCCCGCTACTTGATTCTATATTCTTCATGCAACCTTTGATCTCTGTAGATTCGATCCTGAACCACTACAACGTACATCTGTGCACTTGCAGTGTTATCTCGGGCGAAAAACTGAACTATCAGCAGCGCAACTAATATAATCTTCACCAACGGCTTTGAGGGCTTGGGACTAGACAAAGAGTAGATCACAAGAAACTTCACTTCTCTAATCGGGTTTAGTGGCAAAGTGAAGAAAACCGTGAGAGAGATAACTCTTCCAGTATACGTCGATGGTATCAACCAAAGCAACAAGTTCCTTATTATAGATTGCCTTTTGGCGTACAACGCAATAATGGGGAGGCCATGGATACATGATATGAATGCCGTTCCATCGATGTTACACCAATACTTGAAGTTCCAACCGCCTTGGGGCATTAGAGAGATCATAGGAGATCAAGAGCGGGCTTGCTCATGCTACCATACAACCCTCAGAGCCATCACTTTGAAGCCCCGCTCAATGGCTGCTACCGTGGAAACCATTGCCGAGCCGTTGCACAAAGAAAGCAGCCCTCGAAGAACAATGCCGCATACCGGTCAGGGGCGCAAGGCTACAAGCAAGAGATGGGCCTAGCTGGAGAACGAGGAACGATCAAGGTAAACAAACCCCTAGTCATTGGCGCCTGGAAAACTATGGGGCCTTTACAAAGGGGATTTTGATTTTGTTATAATTTTTGGTTTTTCCATATTTGACCGTCCATGATGCAAGGACAAGTCTAGAATAAAAACTGCTTTTCAGTGAAAGAGGGATTTTTACCTAAGTAATTCTTTTTTAAAGAAAAGCCGGTATAAATTAAACGCCTCTGGAAATAACTAGGCTGAGCCTAAATGTTGTGGATTGGGTTGACCACGAAAACCTAAGTTAGTAATAACCAAGGATGATTGGGCAATCTAAACAGAGAGAGCCGCAAGCATCAATGGTACTTGCGACGTCCTTTTTTGGGGGAAATAGGGTACAACCCTAGACCCACTAAGGCTAATAAGCCAATTTTTAAAAATCCATGCAATGCGGACAAGCTCCTAACCATGGGCCATAAAATGCGAACAAGCTCCTCACCATGGAAAAAATCCACACAATGCGGACTAGCTCCTAACTATGGTCCATCTAATGTGGATGGGATCCTAAAAGCCATACCCAAAACGCCATGGCGAAATTCAGACGGGCTCCTAATGGTGGTAGATGCAATGCATCAAAACTATGAGTTAGCAAAACTAATGGAACATGTGCACCCTTGTCTATCCTAGTATGCGTCTAATAAAAAATCTTAAAATCGGTCGGTCACAATAAAGCTAGCAAAAACTAATATACAACTAGTCAAAAAGGCTACGTGCCTAGGGAATAAATTTCCAAACAAGTAGGTGTGCCCAAAGGCCTAGTCTCGATCGAGTTCATGTAACTCACTAAGGTTTCATGCCCAATAAGGCCTTGTGCCCACTAAGGCTTTATGCCCACTCAGGCCTTGTGCCCACTAATGATTTATACCCACTAAGGCCTTGTGCCCACTAAGGCTTTATGCCCACTCAAGCCTTGTGCCCACTAAGTCTTTATGCCCACTAAGGCCTTGTGCCCACTAAAAGCTTTATGCCAATGGACCAATGGTCCAAGTCATCTATGTAATACAACATGATCAAATCGAGCCTAAGGCTTTACAATTAAGCGCTTATGAATTCACGACTCATAAAGCGTAAGATTGCCAAGACCTTGTCTCACAATACTAAACTTTAATAGTCTAAAAGATATGAACCCATGGTTCGCTAGGGTTATATGCCCCCGCAATTAGACTTGGTTATGACAACCATGGATCCCAGGTTCTCTAAGGGTCGTGTGCCCCAGGGCTTAGATACTAAATCTGACGGTGTGTAAGTCTAATGCCTCAGAGACTACATTCCTCTAAGGCCATGTGCCCCAAGAAGATCGATTCAACGACGAAAGATCTTGGATCCACCAAAGTTATGTATCATTGGGCCCAGACAGCGTGTCCAGAAACAACAGCTGAGAGTGCTTCAACCTTCCCTAGCCATAAGCTCCATAAATATGAATGTCACACCCAAAGAGCAAGTAAGCCCTAAAACTCAGAAGAGAACACGAGAAGCTAAGATTCGCCATGGTCCCGACATGATCAGATATCTAAAGGATGGACGCAAAGTCCATAATCTACATCTTCAAAAGAAGTTTGGAGACAATTCAATGAAAATCTACCTGTTACAAAGGCAGTTGCTGCAATTCACCAAGACCTCGATATTGATTTGGCGTCTCCTCGACAGAGTATGTCTACCAAAGTAATAGACCAAGGGGATGATCAAACAATAGAAGGTCGCAAGAGTGAAAGCAACAAGAAGAAGCCAAACAGAAAATGGAATAAGAGCCTAGTGGCCTATCAAGATTAAAATTTTGAGTCTCGAAGACACATAGAGTTTCAAAGCCAAAAAACCTAGGGACGAGCTCGACGGCATGAAGCCCCAAGAAAAGTTTAGCACCCACGAAGGAACCTGTGCGATGAAAAATACGGTGCTGGTCAAAACAAACGCATATAAGTCAAGACGGCGATCATATACTTCCATGGCCCGTCAATGAAAAGCCATCAGAAATATCAGAGCTATTACCGCTCGAAGAATTAATGATGTACGCCATGGCCTCCGTTGATGGGAATGATATTCGCACAATAAGGCGTTGATATGATCCCTTAAACAAACAGGAAAGGTCAATTAATGAAGTGTCTATGCCCCGCATTCGAAGGCGATGGCTACCTCGAAAGTTAGTTGATAAACCCATGAACCAAGGTCAAGACCAAGACAAGGGATGGACAAGAGGGGTAAAGGACAAGTTGGATGCGATAGGAGGCCATATCGACAAGTTCAAAAGAATAAAAAAGGCAGAATGGCCTGTGGATTCTATTACATCATCAGAAAAATTGTTACAAAGGAAGGACGACAACATAATACTACAAAGCATCTTCTCAAAAGAATGAAAACTACTACATTGGGTTTCATTAATACATCCCGGACGACTGTGCTAAGGCTAGAAGCTATACAATGCCCTAGAGGACTTTTGCTAAAACCAAGGACGCCTCTTCTCCTTGGACCTAGAGTGCCTATCCACAAACGTCAGATCCACCCCATAAGGTACATCAAGTATCCCTATGGGAGATAAGATCATACCATATTATAGACACCAGGGCCATAGATGGGGGAAAAGTACCTAATGGAGACTCACCCACAACCTGATGAAGACTCAAGTCCTTCTATTTCCATGGCGACGATAGATCTCGTAGAGTCCAAGGGGACCCAAGCCCGTCCATTGCGGCTATTGTAGTCACAAAGGCCCGATATGGCGTGGAATCCATGCAAAAGGTTCATCCGTATCCTGACCATGATTTTTGGTGCTGATGCGGCTTATCTTCAAATTGAAGAGTCATCTTCACTCCGTTAATACTCTTGGCGGATGACCTTGGAACTGTCGAAGTCGAAGCAGATACCATGTGTTGGGGGTAATTTTATTCCCTTAGCGTCTGGCCATAGCTAAACCAAGGAGACATAAACAAAATCCCTAGTTGAATGTGTAAACGAAGGCCATAGCCATGGACACACCGCAAAGCCGAGACCATACCTGAGGTAGGGCGGATATCCCCCTTAGCCGATTTAAATCTTAAGAGATAAGAAAAAACACCTTATTGAATTAGGGTAATATTCCTTATTGTATTGATAGACTCGAATATAGAAGTTATCCATAAAGAAATATAGAAATACTCTTATTCAAAAACTCTAAATACAAATGGAAGAACCATATTTCAAGGATTCTGAACCTTTGAGAAACACACCATATTGTAATCCATCTCTTATTGATAAATAAAAAAGAATCATTTTACATCTATTCGACTCATCTCTCCAAAACCTTCGATCTCCTTTGTTCTTGTTCTTCTCCATTGAAGAATCACCAAAAAAACCCAAAAACACCAAGGATGCCCAATACGAGAGGAGGAGATATCCAAGGTGGAATTTCATACATATAGCCATGGTAGTAGCCAAGGCAATGGCCCACCAAGGCTGCGAAGCTCGATGGTAGATCTCAAAGGTTGTCACCCTATCATCGTAGGTGCTGCACATCTTCAGATCAACTTTTAAGCACCATAGAGAGGCTAGTATGAGTGATGGAATTGATTCCTTATCTTGGCGAGATCTCTACCCTTGGATGTCGAAGAGAAGCCCAAAGTGACCCTGAAATTTGAAGAAGTCCAAAAGACTTCTAAGCTATTCTGAAGCCGATCCTCTGGCGATTTCATCTCGGACCTGCAAGCTAGAAGGAAAGACAGTCAAGAAGACTGTCCACAAACACGAATGATGGGACGTTATAGTCATACTCTGGCGATCTCACTGATTTTGTCAAAAGATTAGCTGTCTGACGTGCGATGATTCACTACAAGGATCATGAAAATGCTACCTTAGTACAAGAAGTTGAAGCGATGAAGACACAATCGACGAGAACAGTTAGAGATCTGCATATCGGAAGAGAAATGGATAGGACGTGCTCAAAAATCTTCAGAAAAGACAATCGACGGAAACCTTAAGTCAAAATTGAAGATCTACTACCATCGCATCAATGCAATCACTACTAAGGATAACAGAAAGCAAGATCTACCGAAAACATGCAAAGGGCTCACCAGAAAGAGCAGAGAATGCAAAGGATTCTTGAGAGAAAACCCTAGTCTGGCTGGGAGAAGGCAGGCGAAAAGATGGAAATGACCAAGACTCTCCACCTTCCCGCCTATTTAACCCTAGTGATAATGGGCCAAAGAAAAATGAAGCCCAGGTCATGCCCTGAAGTTCAAGCCCAAGAGTTCATCTAAAATATGCGGCCCCCTAATGCTAATGAGACTCGCCTAGGATGAAGCCGTAGCAGCGAGAGCTGGCGATGCCAACAAGACGCATGGCTGAAGCTACGCTCTTATTTTTTCATGTTTTCTACAATGTCTGTCCTTAACGAAGGTATGAACTGAAATCTCTTAAGAAAGGATATACTCTTCAAATTTCACATGTGGAAAATGAAGAGTGGGGGGGGGGGCAAATGTTGGGGATAATTTTATCTCTTTAGCTTCCGACCATAGTTAGAAAATGGAGACATAAACAAACTCTCTAGTTGAATGTGTAAACCAAGGCCATAGCAAAGGACACACCGCCAAGCCGATGCCATAGCCGAGGTAGGGCAGATATCCCCCTTAGCCTATTTAAATCTTAAGAAATAAGGATAAATACCTTATCGAATTAGGAAAATATCCCTTATTGTTTAGATAGACTCAAATATAGAAGTTATCCATAAAGAAATATGGAAATACTCTTATTAAATTATAAATACAAAGGGAAGAACCCTAGTTCAAGGATCTGAAACCTTTGAAAAGCACACCATATTGTAATCGATTTCTTTTTCATAAATAAAGAAGAATCATTTTACATTTATTCGACTCATCTCTCTAAAACCTTTTATCTCCTTTGTTCTTGTTCTTCTCCATTGAAGAATCACCAAAAAACCCAAAAACACCAAGGATTCCCAGTACGAGAGGAGGAGATATCCAAGGTGGAATTTCATTCATATAGCCATGGTAGTTGCCAAGGCAATGGCCCACCAAGGCTGCCTAGCTCGATGGTGTGGGNGATGGTGTGGGAACCGAAATTCTCACTGTCAATGATATGTGGTTCACGGATTCTGTAGCCAAAGATCAGGAGATCAAGATAGCGAATTAGCGAATTAGTTACTAAGAAATACGAAATTTTTCTGCGAGATAAGATCAAACAAGATAGCGTGAGTAAAACGTATGAACGAGC
>OVAN01011867.1:0-14268 GCA_900406275.1 Anastatica hierochuntica | reverse complement strand
TAAGCTAAAACACACTAAAATATGCATGAAATTGTATGTACATCAGCCGCCGCAAAGTAAAGTACAAGGGTTACGGCAAACCGTCAGGGTGTATTAAAGGCAAAACGCTATAGTCATAGCAAGGAAGCCATCAGCTTCACATCTGAGGAGTAGGAAAAGGTTCTGACACCACATCACGATGCCTTGGTTGTTTCTCTAACAGTGGCGAATTTTTTGGTGAAGAGGGTACTCATCTACAATGGAAGATCCACAAACGTGCTCTTCTTGGGGGCATACAAGGACTTAGGGTTAACCCAAGAGACCCTAACTAAAAAAGCCACACCACTCGTAGGCTTCAGTGGAGAGGTCAAATAGACCGTAAGAGAAATAACACTCCCTCTTTACGCTGGGGGAATAAACCTCTCCACCAGATTCTCCATCGTTGTTTGCCCTTCTGCCAATAATATGATCATGGGGAGACCCTAAATACAAGAAATGAGAGCAGTGCCTTCAACTTTGCATCAAGTGTTGAAGTTCCCATAACCTTGGGGAATCAGAGAGATCAAAGGTGATCAGGAGAATGCCTGATCGTGTTACCAGAATACTCTAAAGGCAAAAACATCCTACTCATAGCAATTATAGAAACCACTCCCCGCAAATCATACTAAGGAGACAGAAGTGGAACAATTGGATGCGGTACCCCTAATACTTGGAGAGCCAATGAAGAAACTCAAAGTGGGGTCAAGGCTGAAGGGAGGCATACGCCAAAGGCTAATCGATTCTCTGAGGTCTAACGTTGATTGCTTCGCATGGTCCCATGTGGATATGCCACGAATAAACCCGAAAGTCATAGTGCACAGACTACAAGTAGACCTAAGATACCCTGTGGTCAAGGATAAAAAGATAAAGTTTGTGCTAGAGCGAGACGCGATCATCAATGATGCGGTTAAGAACCTGCTTGCGGCAAGCGCAGGGTCTACATAGACTTTAAAAATCTTAATAAATCCTGCCCGAAGGATCCCTTCCCTTTGCCTCACAAAGATAAGTTGGTGGACGCAACAACACGGCATCAACTAATGAGTTTCATGGATGCATTCTCCGGATATAACCAGATTCTCATGCATCTAGACGACGAGGAAAAAACTTCCATCATGACTTCACGAGGAATCTACTACTACAAGGAAATGCCCTTTGGGTTGAAAAACGTTGGATCCACCTACCACAAACTGGTTAACATGGTGTTTGCGGATCAAATTGGCCAAACCATAGAAGTCTACGTAGACGACATGCTTGTCAAATTTCTGGAAGCAGAAGATTACATAGCCCAAGTACAACTAGCATTTTCTATGCTAAAGAAGTACGAAATAAAGCTCAATCCCTTAAAGTGCTCGTTCAGAGTAAGCTCCGGGAAATTTTTGTGTACATAGTCACTTACGGAGGGATTGAAGGAAACCCAAAACAAATCAGGGTGATTCATGCAATCTCCTCGCCCAAGACTCCATGAGACGTGCAAAAATTGACTGGAAGAATGGCAGCTTTGAGCAGGTTCATATCCAGGTTGTCAAAAAAGTATCACGCCATCTTTGAAGGCCTCAAGTTCACTAAGAAATTCGTGTGAGACCAAAGAGCAGAAGACGCTCTGGTCAAACTCAAAGAGTACCTTACCAGGCCACCTCTTCTCTCTAAGCCCCAAGACGGAGAACCACTTCTCCTCTACGTAGCGCTCTCTTAGCATGCCATAAGCGTCGTCTTTGTTTGAGAGGAAGGAAGCAATCAGCGTCTGGTCTACTACGTGAGCAAGTCTCTCCTAGACACGGAAACTCGCTATAGTAATCTGGAGAAGCTAGCTCTCGCCCTAATAATGTCTGCTAGAAAATTGCGCCTTTTTTTCAGTCTCACCCATGGTAGTGGTCATGTCGTTCACCCATGGTAGTGGCTAGTCTTGGCTAGTTTGAAAGACTAGCCAAGTGGGCAATCAAATTGGGGGAGTACGACGTGATCTTTCGCCCTGCCATATCACTCAAGTTGCAATTATTCGTAACTTGATAGCAGAATTCTCCCCACCGATGATCCTTAGTGCAGAAGAAGAAGTCAGGATCCAACAAGAAACTAAAGCCAAAGGAGAATGGATGTTTTACGTGGATGGATCGAGTAACATACAGGGAGAAGCAGTAGACCTCATGCTCGTTTAACCAAGGGGAGAAGTAGCATCGAGAGCAGTAAGGTAGCAGCAGTAGACCTCATGCCACGAACAATGAAAGTGAGTATGAAGCCTTGATCGTGGGACTCGGCTTAGCAAAACCTACGGGTTTACAATGATTCTCAACTAATCGTAAGCCAGACGCAAGATGGCTACCAAGAAAAAGATGCTAGCATGACCAAGTATTGGGCCATAGTTAAGAAGCTCATTAGTTCGTTCAAGGCATGCGAATTCACGCAGATCTCCATGGGGCAGAACTCGCACGCAAATGCCGTTGCGAACCTGGCCTTTGCATTAAAAACCATGGAGCCAATCACCATACCCATGTTTATACTCCAATGGTCGCCCACTGATAAAGATGCAGAAGGGCTTCACGTCTCTAACATCAAAAAAGAAAGAACATGGATGAGTCCTATCATATCTTATCTAAGACATGACGTCTTGCCCAAAATAAGAAGTGAATATTGCAAGATCAAGAGGTAAGTGTCACGCTACTGCCTGGTCCAAGGAACACTTTATAGAATATCGTTTTCAGGACCCTACCTCAAGTGCATATAGCAAAAAGATGTTGACATATTCTTCAGGGAATCGCACGAAGGCGAATGGGGATATCACTCTAGCGGAAAAAGTATGGTGCTAAGGGCCAATAGAACAGGGTATTACTGGCCAACCTTGCCCAATGACGCCCTCCTTACGGCCAAATACTTCGACAATAGTCAAAGACACGCGCAAGTATCTAAACTACCTCCTGAAAATCTCAAATCCGTCAGCTCTCCCTGGCCATTTATGAAGTGGGGATTGGACATTGTAGGGAAATTACAGAAGGCCCCAGGGCAGCTGGAATACCTCTTGGTAGTAACATATTACATCTATAAGTGGATAGAGGCAGAAGCCTTGGGCAAGAGCATGAATGTTCAAATCAAGAGGTTCCTTTGGAAGAACAAGATGACACGATTCTGAGTACCTCAAGAAATAGTGACAGATAATGGCCCACAGTTCACAAGCAAAAACATCAAGAAGTTTTGTGAAGACTGGAGCATAAAGCTGAGTTTCGCCACACCAAGGCACCCCAAATCCAGTGGGCATGTTGAATCTACAAACCAAACCGTGGTAATCCTCTTAGAAACGGATTCAAGAGAAATTATCAATCGGGGTCTCAGAATAAGAACTAGGGAAAATCTTCTACATCTTTTAAAGATAGTGATCTAAAACAAACGCTACACCAGGTTGTTTGGGTCAAAAACGGTAACATCGAAATCAATGCCCAAAATTCCTGAACGACTCCCAAGAGATCTCGATATACAAGTTTTGGGGCGATAAGAAATCACCGTAAACATCGGATAGTCAAATTGTTTAGAAGACACGAGCAAGGTCTGGTCACCGTTGGGCGACTAGATTCTTTCTGAAAGTCTAGTTGCTCATGGGCGACTAGACACAAACCACGTCTAGTCGCCCATGGGCGACTAGGCATGGTCCGTGTCTAGTTGCCCATGGGCGACTAGACTTTTGTCAGAGTGTAGTCGCCCAGGGGCGTCTACACACGGACCATATCTAGTCGCCCACAGGCAACAAGACTCGTGCCAAAGTCTAGTCGCCCATGGGCGACTGACACGAACAATGTCTAGTCGCTACGGTTGCTAGACCACGTCCTCTCAATCATCTTCTCCTTCGAATCTTGGTTCGATTGTCTCTTTTTTCGTCGTGATTGGAGTTTTCGTTGAAGTTTCGCGGCAATAATAGTAAAGATTCGTTCTTTTCTTAAAAACTTTGTATCGATCATATTAAACAATAACGGTTAACTTGACCAGAGATATTATCTTAGCTATACGATTGGTCTTATCGTTTCGCAGAACCATCACTGCGTAATCGTACGAAGAGCGATTTCTCCGAAAGAAATCGTAAAAATCACTTAGCCGCAAAATGACCCAGGAAGGCCTAAAACGTGATAAAAGTCCACTTATTATTCCAAAATAGAATGGGCCCAACTAGGTGACCGATTTACCCAAGTTCCGCAAAAGATAAATGGAAAACGCGATTAAGTTAATGTTTGGAGATAAATATGCAAATATCGTGAAGATAAGGTATATTCTCAAAAAAAGGAATATTTATGCGGAATGATATGAATGTAAGGCGAAAAAGAAAATGAGATCAACCTACAAAGGCATATAAAAGAGGGATTAAGGAGAAGAACGTCAGAGACAGAAAAACTTCTTCACAATTCACACTTAGAGAAATTAGGTTTATTTTCGTTTTTGTTAGCGAGCTGCGTCTCAACTAGGTTTACAAGTCTTATGCTGTTAGAACTAGGATACTCGCTGACAGCTCTCGCGGCCACGGCTTATCACCCGTTGTAACGCTCAACGCAGATTCGTAATAAGATCTCTATTGCTTTACTTTGATTTTTCGATTCTCTTTACTTTCAATTTTGTCGTCTGTTATTTCGTACTTTGATTTGTCATTTTTTGGTTTAGCAAAAATCCGAGACCTCAAGGAAAGTTAGTGTTTCCTAGCTTTCCTTCGATTACGAAAATCGACAATTCGAATTTTGGTTCCCACAATTTAGCGCTAGAAGGAGGGGGTGACGCGAATTCTTTCACGCCAAATCAAAGATCGATCAAGAAACGATATGTCTAAACTAACAGACAATGCTGTCATCTCTTTCAAGGATCGAGCAACGGCCGATAAAGCCAACCCTCGCAACAATCTCCTTGTTATCGAGTTAACGATTCAAAATATCAATGTCGCGAGAATATTAGTCGACATTGGCTGTTCGGCTAATATTATCTTTAAATATACTCTCGAGAGGATGGAAATCAAACTCGCCGAAATGATAGGCAGTCATAGCCCTGTGATAAGCCTCTAGGGAGAAGCTACTATGACCCTCGACTAGATTAAACTTACGGTTAAAGCTAGGAGCATAGCAAAACTCATGGAGTTCTCAGTTGTAGATTGCCCCGCTTCATACAATGCGATCGTGGGCATTATGTGGCTAAACTCCATGCAAGCCATACCATCTACGTACCACTACTATCTCAAATTTCTGACCCCATTCGGAGGTCCGAGGAGACCGTAACGTATCGCAGGTCTATTTCGCTGCCGAACTAAAACGTAAAAACACGACGGCGGAAGCTTTCTTTCAAAAGAAAAAAGATTATGTCAAAGATGCCTCGGAACAAGATTAAACCGAGATCTTCTGGCAGTTATGGAAAGCCGAAACCTCGGAAGAGAAACGCGGACCAACTTGCGAGCCCGTCCTCTCGGTATGACTCGACTAAGAATTCCATGAGCGTTGCATCGAAATCGACGCTAATCTATGTGATCGCATAAAAACACAACTTATAGCTTTCTTAAAACAGAACTTTCGCACGTTCAATTAGACCGTAGAAGACATGCCAGGATTTGACATCAACGTGACATGTCGCGAACTCAACGTGGATCCGACTCACAAACTTGTCGAACATAAAAGGCAAAAATTGGGACCAGAACGCGCTACCGCGGTCAACCATAAAATTGAAAAACTCTTAAAAGTTGGATCTATAACAGAAGTTAGATATCCAGACTGGCTCGCCAATCCGTTTGTAGTCAAAAATAAAAAAGGAAAAAGGCGAGTCTGCATTGATTTCACCGACCTCAATAAGGCACGCTCGAAGAACAGCTTTCCGTTGCCACACATTGATCGCCTGGTAGAGGCCATGGCAGGAAATAAGCTCTTGTCGTTCATGGATGCTTTTTTCGGGATACAATCAGATCATGATGAATCCTGACGATCGTGATAAAACTGCGTTCATTACAGACCGCGGCACGTATTATTACAAGGTAATGCCTTCCGGCCTCAAAAACGCCGGAGCAACTTATCAACGACTCGTCAATCGTATGTTCTTCGAGCAGCTCGAGAAGTCTATGGAGATATACATTGATAATATGCTCGTAAAATCTCTCGAGGAGCAAAACCAAGTCGCCGATCTACAAATATGTTTCGAGAAATTATACATGCATAATATGAAGCTCCACCAAGCGAAATGCATGTTCTCTGTGACCTCAGGAGATTATCTTGGATATCTCATCACATATCAAGGGATCGTGGCTAACCCAAAACAGATCAATCAATAGGTCGAGATGGCTGCTCCAAACAATGATTGAGAAATAAATAGATTGACCAGAAGAGTCGCAACACTCAATCGCTTCATCTCACGGACAACGAACAAGTGTCTTCCTTTTTACGACATTCTGAAAGGGAATAATAAGTTCGAATGGTCCGAGCAATACGAAAAAGCTTTCCAATAGTTAAAGCATTACTTGACCACACCTCAGAGAGCCCCTGTTCTTGTATATCGCGGTATCAGCTACAACTGTAAGCATTGTTCTCATCAAAGAAGAATGTGGCGAGCAGAAACAAATTTTTTACTTAAGTAAAACCTGGTTAGATGCTGAAACGCTATATCCACTTATGGAAAAACTAGCGCTCACCGTCATAGTGCCAGCTCAAAAACTAAGACCATACTTCCAGTCGCACACGATCATCGTACTCACATCATTCCCGCTACGGGAAATTTTGCATTAGTTGGGACGATTAACAAAATGGGGAATCGAGTTAAGAGAATATGACGTCGAGTATCGAAAAAAGACTTGTGCAAAGTCACAGGTTCTCGCCGAATCCCTGGTAGAGCTCCCTACAGAAAATACGGCAAATCATGTCGATGAATCCTCGTCTAGGCAAGGTTTGTGAATCGGAATTCGGCTAACTTCACCAACTGGGGAAGTACTGGAATAGTCATTCCAATTGATGTTTCACGCTTCAAACAACAAAGCCGAATACGAAGCGCTTATTTCCAGATTACGATTGGCTCGTGGACTGAAAATACGTAATATCCATGCATATTGGGACTCTCAACTCGTCGCAAAGCAATTAAGCGGCGAATACGAAGCTAGAGATAAAAGGATGGAATCATATTTGAAACTCGTTCAAGATCTGATATAGGACTTCAACTAATTTTCTCTCAGACGAATTCCCTTTTCGGAAAACACGCAGGCCGATGCATTGGCGACCCTCTCGTTAAGCTTGGACCCGAGTCTTAGGCGGGTAATTCCCGTGAAATTCATTAAACGTCCGAGCATTGGCCCTTCAATCATCGTAAATCTAATCTAGTCACAAGACGAGGATGTCGACAAAGCTAACACTCGACTTGAACTAAATTTGGAACATTCCCAATATGGTTGCGATGCACCGTGGTCGGAGACAATTCGTGCATACATAGTCGAAGGAGCGCTCCTTACCGAGAAATTGACAACCCAAAAAGTAAAAATCCAAGCCACCTGATATTTATTAGTGGACGAGAAAATCTACAAATGGAGATTCCCCGGGCTACTTATGACATGCGTAGAGGGAAGCGAGTCACGAAGAATCATGGAAGAAGTCCACTCTGGATCTTGCAGAAATCATACCGGCGGGAGATCTGTCGCAATCAAATTTAAGTGCCACAACTATTATTGGCCAACAATTGTCAAGGATTGCGAGAAATTCGCACGCAAATGCAAAATATTCCAAAGGCATGCGCCAGCAATCCACCAACATGCGAAGCTTCTTTCTTCTATTTTGGCACCATAACCATCCATGCGATGGTCATACGCTAGCATCAAAGACGCCCAAATTGAAAGTTTTGTATGAAAAAACAATATATGCAGACACGAATTCCTATATGAGATCATAACAAACAACCGATCCCAGTTCGTTTCAACAAGATTCGAGGTGTTTTGTGAGAAATGGAAGATACGACTGACTAAATCAACCCTGTTGGGAGTAACTTAGGTCATGGGAATTTCCCAGGCCTAGATGGAGTACAACAGTAAGACCTCAATGCAGGTGAATTCCAAGAAGCATGAAGCCAGACGAAGTTGCATAGCCAGAAGCGGAAAGTAAGACGACCCTGTATAGCCAGAAGCCAGACGCCAGTCGACCGCCGACTCTTGCTTATTTTTACCTTTTAAATTAGCAGATAAAGATGTGTATTCTGTAGATAAAGATGCATATATTTTATAGATAATCATTATATATCCAATTCTTGGAGGGATAATCATGAACTCCATGTATAAATATAAAGCTTAAGGGCAAAACGTGGGGACACGAAACCCTAGCCTAAGAAATCAATACAACACTTGTTTTCTCTCCATTATCGATCTTAAAGCTTAAAACAACCTCAAACTACCTTTCCAATACATTCATTGACCTCCAGCTTCCGTAGTGCTACAAAGAACGAACAAAATCACCTGTGACAGTTGGCTCTAGAAGAAGGGGGTAGCTTTTAAAAACAGCTACGTGACAATGGTTGGAGATAATCATGAATCAGCAAACATCACGTCCGGATGAACATAGCTCACCTACGATGGGATGCGATCTCATCTAAAAACTTTGCAAAAGAGACTAGGAGAGATGGAGCAGCTACGAAGGAATCAGACTCCAACTGGTGCTGATGCTGCAACTATAGAGCTTCAAACCTTTAGACAGCAGATGGAGGCTCATGCAAAAACATTCCAGGAGAATACGCAACGTTCGCAGCAACTGGAGCTGGAGAACGAGACCCTGGGAGAGGCAAAATCGGTGTTGACGGCAAATCAAGCCATGAATCAAAGGTTCATGGTCCACTTGCCATGGATGCGAACTCTGGAAACTCCTCTTACCAATAACCTTAGAGAAAGAGGAAATCCAGCAGCAACGGGAGCCCAAGAGGACCAAAACCTTTCACAAGAGAAAGAAGACCTAATGGACATAGGAGAGCCGCAAACCACAAGTCTCGCACCACTCTCCGATGAGGCCAGACGACTGGAGAAAATGTTCTCTAGGAAGTTTGAGGCGCTGTAGTCAGTGGTCGAATGACTTCCGGATTTTGCACCTCCTCTGAGGAAAATTGCCCTAAGCTCTTATGCGTATACTCCCTTCTCAGAAGAGATCGCAGTCACCGACATGCCAAAGAAGTTCACCTTCCCATTCATTAAGTCGTACTACGGGATGTCTGTGCCAAACAATCATATCACACAGTACAAGCAGAAGATGCTTACTGTGGCAATCTAGAAGGAGAACAAGGAGGTCGTCATGTGCAAGGGATTTGGCTACAGCGTAACGGTAGCCGCCTTGCTATGGTTCATATCGATTCCAAATGAAACCATAAGATCCTTTGCTCATCTGACTGACCTGTTTGTGGAGCAATTTGGTAACAGTAGAGTGACTTCCCAATCCTCTGATGATCTTTATGAGATCAGGCAGCGTAAGGCAGAGCCAATTAAGAGCTACCTTCACCGTTTTAACAATCAGAAGGTCACAATCCCAAACTGCAGTGTTACCACCGCAACTTCTGCCTTCAAGAGAGGACATCTATCTGATGGTGATCTGTATAAGGAGCTCACTAAATATCAATGCATAACGATGGAAGACGTTCTCTCCCGCGCCCAGGCGCAGATCAAGTGGGAAGAAGATCTACTTGCCATACAAGAATATCGGGTCATGAGGACCGAGAAGGCGGCCAGAGATGACAAGCCCTACCAAAGACCTGCCAGAGAGGATGGACAGAAGGGAGTCAAAGGACACAAGCCTCTAGGTAAGCCGAACGGCAACAAATTCCCGTCAGTACATACTTGGCCGGACGTATCCAACCAATCAATATCGAGCACGGAGCTGGTAGGAGTCTTGAAGGAGTTGGGAGGCCAAGTCAAATGGCCTTAGAAGATGAGGTCACCCGACCATCACCGGAATCCGAACAAATGGTGCGACTTCCACAATGACCACGGTCACAGAACAGAGGATTACATATCCTTAAGAATAAAAGTCAACGAACTGCTCAAGAAGGGACACCTACGAGAATTCCTCTTCAACAAAGCTAAGGAGATGCTGGATAATCAGGAAAAAGGAGTCCCAATAGGCCATCAAGCACCTAATTACCCAGGGCATGATAGGCTAATCAATGTCATATCCAAAGGATCGGAGATAAGTGGCATCACACATGCCGCTGCGAAGAAAAGCACAAGGCTTGCGAAAAAATCATAGAACCCTGTTAATCAAACACCCGAATCTTAGCCTGGAAGTCATAAATTTCACTGCTAGAGGACAAGATGGGATCCTGACTCCACACCACGACGCATTGGTTGTTTCATTATCGGTGGCGATTTTTTTGGTGAAGAGAGTACTCATCGACAATGGGAGCTCTATGAACTTACTTTTCTTGGGAGCATACATGGACCTGGGTCTGACCTAGGAAGCCTTGACCAAGAAGACCACGTCGTTGGTGGGCTTCAGTGGGGAAGTCAAGCAAACTATCAGAGAGATAGCACTTCTGGTGTGCGCCGGAGTACAACTTCTCCACTAAGTTTTCAGTCGTAGACTGTCCCTTCGCCTATAACATGATCATGGGCAGACTCTGGATACACGAGATGAGAGCCGTGCCGTCAACCTTGCATCAAGTACTCCAGTTTCCAACCCCATGGGGAATCAAAGAGATCAAGGGTGATCAAAAAATGCTCGATCGTACTATCAAACCACCTTGAAGGGAAAGAAAACTCCTTTATAGCAATTACATAAACTACTTCCGGCATTGCAGATTGAAGAGCCAGAAGTAGAATAATTGGATGATGTTCCTCAGGTACCAGAGAGCAAGGCAGAAACCTCAGAATAGGGGCAAGGTTCCAAGAAGGCATACGCTAGAGGCCGGTAGACTTTCTCAGATTCAATGTCGATTTCTTCACATGGTCCCACATGGACATGCCAGGAATAGACCCATAAGTAATAGTACATAAGCTGCAATTGGACCCCGAAATACCCGATAATCAAGCAAAAAAGGAGGAATTTCGCACCTGAATGAGACGAGATCATCAATGATGAAGTCAAAAATCTCCTAGCGGCTGGGTTAATTAGAGTGGTCCATTACCCAGGTTGACATAGCAAACGTCGTCGTGGTCCGGAAGAAGAACGACAAGTGGCGAGTTTGCAGAGATTTCACAGATCTAAATAAATTTTGTCCTAAGGATCCTTTCCCGCTGCCTCATATAGACAAGCTTGTGGACGGCACAGCTGAGCACTAGTTGATGAGATTTATGGATGCCTTTTCCGGGTACAATCAAATACTCATGCATCTAGAAGACCAGGAAAAGACATCTTTCATGACTTCTCGTGGAATCTACTGCTATAAGGTGATGCCTTTTGGATTGAAGAATGCCGGATCCACCTATCAGAGGCTAGTCAACCTGATGTTCGCAAACGAAATCGACCAGACCATGGAAGTTTATATAGACGACATGCTGGTCAAGTCCTTGGATGCAAAAGACCACATTGCCCACCTACAACAAGCCTTCTTTACCTTGAGGAAGTACAACCTGAAACTCAAGCCCTCTAAGTGCTCATTCGGAGTAAGCTCCGGGAAATTTTTTTGGTAATCGCGTCGCCCAATCAATCGCGTCGCCCAAGACTCCACGACACGTCCATAAGCTTACCAGAAGAATGGCGGCCTTGAGTAGATTCATAACCAGGTTGTCCGACAAAACACATGCATTCTTTAAAACCCTTAAGCTCGCGGGGAAATTTGAATGGAACCAAGAGGCCGAAGATGTCGCAGTGAAACTCAAGGAATATCTCACAACGCCACCCCTTCTATCAAAGCCCCAAGACGGAGAGCCTCTGCTCCTATACCTGGCCTTCTCAGAGCATGTCGTAAGTGCCATCTTAGTCAGAGAAGAAGGAAGCAAGCAACGTCATGTGTACTACGTAAGCAAGTCCCTTCTGGACACTAAAACTCGTTATAGTCACCTAGAGAAACTAGCTCTTGCCTTGATCTTTTCAGCCAGGAAGTTGCGTCTCTACTTCAAGGCTCACCCGGTGATAGTCATCACATCTATCCCTATCAAGGTTGTACTCCACAAGCCAGAAGTATCCGAAAGACTGGCCAAATTGGTAGTGGAACTAAGCGTGTAAGATTTGATCTTCTGCCCTGCCACGACAATCAAATCACATGTCCTGGTAGACTTTGTAGCAAAATTCTCCCCGCCGATGGTACCAGTTGCAAAAGAAGAGGTCAGGATCCAGCATGAAAGTAAATGCGAAGGAGAATGGGAACTTTATGTAGACGGATACAGCAACATACGAGGGGCAGGCGTAGGCCTCGTGCTCATCTCACCAATAGGATAAGTGGTGTCAAGAGAAAGAAGATGCAACTTTAGAGCCACCAACAATGAAAGTGAGTATGAAGCTTTTATTATAGGACTCAGCTTTGCAAAAGACTTGGGAATAGAAAACCTGCGAGTTTACAGCGGTTCCCAATTGATCGTAAGCCAGACTCAAGGTGATTACTAAGAAAAATACACTAGCATGACCAAGTACCTTTCCATAGCCAAGAAGCTCATTGATTCATTCAAAGCATGTGAACTCACGCATATCCCAAGGGAGAAAAATTTGCATGCTGACGCCCTCACTAACCTGGCCTCTGCCTTGAAAACCACGGAGCCAATTAGCATACCTCTGTTAGTGCTCCAGTGGCCAGTTACCGATGAGGACGCCGAAGGACCTCAAGTCTCAAACATCGAAGAAGAGGAAACTTGGATGACGCCCATTACTTCCTACCTAAAGGATGATGTCCTTCCCAATGTAAGGAGTGAATGCCGTAAGATCAAAAGGCAAGCATCCCGCTATTGCCTGATTCACGAAAAACTCTACAAAAGATCTTTCTTGGGCCCATACCTCAAATGTGTAAAGCCAGAAGACGCATATCTGGTCTTCAAACAATTTCATGAAGGCTAGTGCGGGTCCCACTCTAGTGTAAGAAGCTTGGTACTAAGAGCCCAGAGGGCATGCTACTATTGGCCTACAATGGCCCATGATACCCTCTAAAAGGCCAAGTACTATGATAAATGCTAGAAGGACGCGTAAGTATCCAAGCTACCCCCAGAAAACCTAAAATCCATCATGGGGAATGAACATCGTGGGAAAATTCCCGACAGCTCTCGGCCAGCAGGAGTACCTTTTGGTAGTTACATACTACTTCTCTAAGTGGGTGGAGGCAAAAGCCTTGAGGAAGATTACAGATGTCCAAATCAAGAGGTTCCTCTAGAAGAATGTGGTAACACGATTCGGAACACCTCGAGAGATAGTCACGGATAATGGCCCGCAATTCACAAGCAAAAACTTCAAGAATTTTTGCGAAGATTGAGGCATAAAACTAAGCTTTGCAACCCTGAGAAATCCACAATCGAACGGGCAAGCCGAATCCACTAACAAGACGGTAGTTAACCTTCTAAAAAAGAGGCTGGACAACGCCAAGGGCAACTAGGTCGAAGAACTTCCAGCTACCCTATGGGCATGTCGAACTAGAATTAAGACTTCAACAGGGGAAATTCCTTTCTCCCTGGTCTATGGAACAGAGGCGGTGTCTCCCGCCGAAGTCAGTATCCCTACGGCCAGGTCATAGCTTCTAACCCCAAAAGAAAATAAAGAACATATGACTTTGTCCCTGGATCTCCTTGCCAAAAAAAAGGAAGCCTTAAGAATCTGAAACTGGAAATACAAACAGGAAGTGGCTCGCAACTACAACAAGAAGGTACAAACCCGAACGTTCCAACAAGGAGAATGGGTGTTGCGTTAAGTCTTTGACAATACCAGGGACAATACCTAAAATCTTACTTCTTCTAAAAGAATGCCCCTGACCAGGATGACCACACCCCAGATACGTTCTTCCGCTTTGTGATGTACATACAATTTCATGCATATTTTAGTGTGTTTTAGCTTAGTTTTCTTTCATATCTAGGTTGTAAATGTTGCGCGATTGTTTAAAGGAAACAAAAGGAAACAAAAGGCAACGAAGCTTTAAATTTATAAAAGCCCATTTCNATGTCATTGTAGTACTTTGGGGTCGAACCACAAGGAGCAAACCTTAGCTAGTTACGACTTAACTTTGGGAATACACACTCAAGTTTAATCTAAGCGATCAAAGAGGGTTGGGTTTGTTTTTGGGTTTTCTCAAGATAATATAAACAAAAGTAAGGCGAGAAAATAAACAACTCAAATCAAAAGCATAAACTTAAATAAAGAAAGCAAATACAAGCATAAAGATGTAAAC
>OVAN01011866.1:0-14268 GCA_900406275.1 Anastatica hierochuntica | reverse complement strand
CACGAGCAGAACAGGTACCACGCAAGGACTTAAGCTCTCCCGAATGTGTTGTTTCTCCATTAAAGCATCAATTTGTCATTGCATCTCTTTGGTTTCCTCCGGATTTGCTCTGTAAGCTGGTTTGTTTGGGATAGAAGCTCCTGGAACAAAATCAATCTGGTGCTCAATCCCGCGAATAGGGGGTAAACCAGGCGGCATTTCTTCAGGAAAGACATCTGCAAAGTCCTGCAATATTTTCTTAAGATCACTCGGAATCTCCGATGAAAGCTTAGCAGAAATCGTCAGTTCCTTAGAAATAACAAGTAACATAGGCTGAGAAAGACGCGTAGCTTTAGAAATGTCACTTACCTTAGCTAGCTAAAGAACCTCTTTCTTACCTGATTTTTCCGCGACTGAAAAGACATTTTTACCGTCTAATTTCTGTAGTTTGAGATGCAGTTGATTGGCATAAACCTCTTGAGGTGACAAAGGCGCCAACACGATCTTCTTATCATGATGTTTGAAAGAATATCGATTCTTAAAACCATCATGTACAACCTTCTTATCGAATTTCCATGGTCTTCCCAGCAGAAGATGACTTGAATCCATTGACAAAACATCACAAAGAACCTCATCAGTATAACGACCAATACTAAAAGGAACCGTTACCTGCTTAGTCACTTGAAGCTCGCCACTCTCATTCAGCCATTGTAGCTTATAAGGTGTGGGATGTGACTTTGTTTCCAGTTCAGTTTTCCCTACAAAAAGGTCACTTGCAACATTAGTACAACTTTCACTATCAATAATCAAGCTGCATACTTTATCAGAAACTAAACAATGAGTATGAAATAAATTCTCCCTTTGATCAATTTCAGCTGGTGTGAATTGTACAGCCAATGATCTTTGTGTGACCATCAATTTCCCATAGACAGGATTCTCCAGGAACTCGTCATCTGAGCTCGCAGAGAACTCTCCTTCAGACACGAGCTCACCACTTTCCAGCACGAGCATAGCCTTCTTGTTGGTGCATTCACTTGAAGAATGTCCGAATCCTTGGCATCTGAAGCACTTAACATCACGAGTACGAGCAGATGGGGTCTTGGGCTTATCTTCACGTGAAAAGCTCTTCACTTCCTCCTTAGCCTTGCCGCCAACAGCTTCTGGTTTTGCAGACCGGAAGTTGTTTGGAAAACTTCGCTGAACTGTCTTCCTCTTCAGCCTCCTCTCGATGAGATTCGCCTTATGGAGCAACTCATATATGTCATTGTACTCGTACATCTCCACGTTGTCTTGAATGTCACGATTCAAACCCGCTTGAAAACGTGCCATTGTTGCATTCTCATCTTCATCAACTCCAGCTCGTATCATCAAGGTTTCCATCTCCTGAAAATAATCATCAACAAATTTTAGTCCTTGAGTTAATCTACGAAGTTTTTGATGTACCTCTTTGTTGTAGTGAGCAGGTACAAAACGTCGTTTCAAAAGCGTCTTGAGCTCAAACCATGAAGTCACTTGAGCTTCTCCAGTTCTGTGCCTGGAAGTCACGATTTGATCCCACCAGTGGAGTGCATAGCTGCTGAACTCTGTTGCTGCTAGCCGCACTTTCATCTGTTCAGAGAAGTTTTGAACATCGAAGACATTCTCCATCTTCTTTTCCCATTCCAATTAAGCATCATGATCAGATTTTCCTTCAAAAGTTGGGATTCGAGGCTTTAGATTTCCCAAACTATCATCAGTTGCAGGCGTTTGAGCTTGTCTCGGTCCTCTCCGTGGAGTCTAATGGCTTGCATGATGTCCTCATCACCGATTTGTGCTCGCCGGTTTGTTGGCCTCCTTGGCGTGGAAAACGCAGCCAAATCGTGGAGCAGCTCTTCTTCTTCTTCAGAATACACAGCAGCATGAGATGTTTCTCCCATGATTCTCTTGCCATCTCGCTTTTCTTTTGCTTTCTATGCTACCTGTTTTCCCTGCAAATCAGGTTCACTGTTAGAAGAATCATGCATTATGTTATCTGTAGCTTTTTAAGAGTTTCAGCTACAATAGCCTCAACCCAAAGTTTATTGGGTGGAAGTTGCGATGGATCCAAGGAATTGTGTGAATCCTTATCAGACATATTTCCTGTTAAGTTAACAAAATCCAGCAAAATAAACACAAAAGTTTCGCCACTTTAGATCTGTTTGTGTCCGAAAATTGCTGTAAAAAACCCTGCAAAAATAAACCAACAAAACAAAGAAAATTTGTTAAGTTAGAAAATTTAAGCCGAAGCCTTTCACAATTCACCAAAAACCCACGATTTTCTGAAAAAAGTTCGGAAATTTTCGAAAAAAATATTAAGTGAATCTGAGCTCTGCAAAGAACAAAACAAAATCAAACCTTAGAATCAATTCTCTAAACTCCCTTAAAACAGAAGATAGAGAGAAAAGAATTGCTTCTGCAAGGTTTGAAACTTGTAGCGGAAGTTACAGCTGCAACCCCTTTAACACAAGAAGCTGGATTTCTCTTCAGCTTTTTCAGATTTTTTCAGCTTGATGCAACCCAAGATCCTCTGAACAAGAAAACACTCTTTTCATATCTGGATTTCTGTTAGAGTCTACGATTTTTAGGTGTGATCTTCGATGGGGAAGGACAAAAGAAGGATAGAGATATTCCAGATCAAGAGAATTAACTCTTTGATGATTCAGGAACAATCAGCTTTTAGAGAATTAACTCTGTAGCAATTCAGTTGTTCAAAGAAGAACAGAGATTCACTTTTGCAATGAAAAGAGATAAAAAAAACTTTAGAAAACTTTATTGATAAAAACTTGGATCATCTAAAAGTCTGAAACTACAAAGCCTTATATAGAAAACAAAAACCCTAATACTACCTAAAGTTGGCGAAAATTCTTCCTAAAAGACAAAGGAATTTTCGCAGATCCTATCTAAAATTGGGCTTAAAATCAGGCTAAAAAAAATAAATTAACCAAGTCTAAAAATCCAAATAAAACCCATAATAGATTCGATTAAACCAAGCAGAAAACCGAATGGTTGAAAGCCTTGGTCAAATCTTGGTTTGCTTCTTGTTCTGAAATAGAAATTGGTTTTGAATAAACCAATGCTGCAATTTGGTTATGAAGCCTTCTTGTCTGAGATCTGGTAACTGCCCCATTAGAGAAAACAAATGGATCTTGGCCATCTTCAGTCTCTTTGGTCGCCATCTCCAGCTCATTCTCCATGCTCTCTTCATTTTCACTATCATTCAGTTCCAGCTCAGCTTCTTGTCCAGCCTGTATTGCATCATCCCCTCCCCCTTTAAAAGGATTTGCCCTCAAATCCGTAACTCCTACAAGGTAAGGAATCAAGTCAACAACGTTAAAGGTTGAACTCACAATATACTTACCTTGAAGATCAATCTTGTAGGTGTTGTTGTTGACGCGTTCCAGCACTTTGAACGGACTATCTGTCCGTTTGTCAAGCTTGGACTTTCGTTCTTCTGGGAATCTCTCTTTCCTGAGGCGAATTAGAACCATATCCCCAGGTTCCAATATCAGCTCTCTGCGCCTTTTATTGGCATGTCTAGCATATGCCTCAGTGTTTGATTCAATGTTCTTCTTAACCTGTTCATGCAAAGACATAATGTACTCGGCCTTAGATTTTCCATCAAGATTAGCTTGTTCTTTCAGAGGTAAAGGTAATAAATCCAATGGAGTCAAAGGACTAAACCCATAGACAATATGAAATGGCAAAAATGATGTGGTCCTATTGATCGAAATATTGTAAGAAAATTCAACATGCGACAAGCATTCTTCCCAAGATTTAATATTCTTTCCCACAATAGAACGCAATAAAGCAGACAAGGACCTATTAACTACTTCAATTTCTCCATCAGTTTGAGGATGACATGTAGTAGAAAACAACAACTTAGTCCCTAATCTAGACCATAGAGTTTTCCATAAATAGCTAAGAAACTTAGTATCTCTATCAAAAACAATGGTTCTAGGCATTCCATGCAAACGAACAACATTTGTAAAGAACAAATCAGCCACATTCACTGCATTATCAGTCTTATGGCAAGCAATAAAGTGAGCCATCTTAGAGAATCTATCTACAACTACGAAGATTGAATCTCTACCTTTTCTATTATTAGGCAATCGAAACATAAAATCCATTGAAATATCAACCCATGGACTCGTAGGAACAGGTAAAGGAGTATGCAAACCTTGAGAGCTATTAGTAGACTTAGACTATGCGCAGGTGATACAACGTTTGCAGAATTTTTCCACCTCCTTCCACATATGCGGCCAATAGAAGTGTTCCTTCAGCACATGGTACGTCTTTTCTACTCCAAAATGTCCCATTAAACCTCCTTCATGTGATTCCCTGATCAATAAATCTCTCAAAGAGCAACTTGGTAAACACAATCGGTTTCTAAAGAACAAAAATCCGTCAAATATATAAAACAATCCGTTGGAATGTGTATCACTAGATCGAAAATGTTCTTTGAAATCAGGATCATCCACATAATATGTCTTAATTTGATCAAAGCCCAACATCTTAGTCTCAAGTGCAGAAAGTAATGCATACCTGCGAGACAGTGCATCAGCAACTATGTTTTCCTTACCTTGTTTGTAGTGGATGACGTAATGGAATGTCTCTATGAACTCCAGCCATTTGGCATGTCTTTTGTAAAACTTGTGTTGTCCCTTTAAATGCTTAAGAGATTCATGATCAGTATGGATCACAAACTCTTTGGGCCAAAGGTAATGCTGCCAAGTTTCAAGAGCCCGAATCAGCGCGTATAACTCCTTATCACATGTCGGATAGTTCAGCCTGGGGCCGCTGAGTTTCTCGCTGAAAAATGTTATGGGCTTCTTCTCTTGCATTAGTCCAAGTGTTGGAGCAAGGTTTGTATTGGGTGACGCCTCCCTAGCTGCGTGTTGCAGGTCATGTGTCGGTGATCTGATAAGCTCTATGTTTTGCAGAGCTTTTGTCAATTCGGGAGCTACCCCCCTATCCGCCTAGAATCGCGCTCGTCGTCCGATTTTTCCTTGGAGGTCAGTTTTTTTGTCCTTGCGTATTTTTTGGCGTAAGCTTTTCTCTCTTCCTCCATTTTTACAAACCTTGAAGCTCGATGAAGCGCGTTCTCCAGGCAGACAGGTTGGTTGAGCATCAAGTCGTCTCGGAAGCGGGAGTTGTACCAGAGGGCATTCCGTAGGGCGGTGATACCTGCTTCTTCACTTATGACAATTTTAGAGATGACAACCTTGAACCTCGCCAGGAATGACCGCAATGATTTGTCCTTCTTCTGGGACATGGTCCAGAGGTCGGCGTCGGAAGCTCCTTTCTCTATAAACATCAAAAAATGCTTGATGAACGTCAAGGAGAGCTGGTTGAAGTTATCGATGGTATTGGCCTGTAGTCGCGAGAACCAATTGAGGGCGACCCCAGACAGATTTTCCACAAACAGTTGGCAGTACCCAGCGTCCTTGTTGTCTTCCCCAAACTTGGCCCTTCCCATGACGATGCAAAACGACGTCATATGAGCCAGGGGGTCGTTTTTTTCCCTCGTAGAGTGCTATCTTTAATTTTGTGCTGGGAATCGCCTAATGCGATGGGTGAATGGGGTCTTTTGCATCTCTTCGGTGACTCTACGACTTCGGGTGCCGAGCTTGTTGCCTTGTGGTTTTGGGATTGGATGGTCCAGAGCTCGGCGGTTGCCTGAGCGAGAGTTTCCTTAAGTACTAAGATCTCGGGATCCGGATGTGTTGTGACCCCGTCATGGGTTGACCCTTACCCACCTGGCGTGTGTCCGTCATCTGAACGGTGGTCGTTCGGTACCCCGTTATTGTCAGGTCGGGGGAGCAGGTTTTGGGTCTCCGGTGGTGAAGGGGACAGGAGTGAGTCGATTTGTGCATTTTGTGAGGCTTAGGCATACGCCAACTCCTCCAACCATTATCTGGATTGCTTGTCTTCCTCCTCCCGTCGTTCATTCTCTCCCATGAGCAAGGCGAAGATTTCGTGCATGTTCTCTGGGAGCTGGGCCAACGCTGCTTGTGCCTCAGCAGCCAAGGTCAGCGGGTGTTTGTTCTGATCCCCCCACGTGTTGATCTTTTGGTCGGATGTTTTCGGTGCCGTCTCTGTCGTTCAAAGGTCTCGGGGTGTCATTGTCTCCAGACATGGCTTCCTGCGTGAATTAAATAAGGCAAAAGGTTGTGAAACATAAATGAAGAATTACCTGGAAGCGTGGATGAGAGCAGAATGTAGTGGAACATAATGATTCACCACCCTTCTTCTAGCGCCAAATGATGGATCTCAAGACCCAACTGAGAGCAGTAATGGATGATGTATTAGAATTTGCAATGTAATGATCAAGAATGTGATTCTGTTCCAAAGATGAGTGTACAGAATGGTGCTATATGAATACAATATTGAGTGTAAAATGTGTATCTCCCCCTACCTTTTCTTCATGTCATCCTCTTCCTTTTATAAATGTGAGCTATATCGTAACTGTCATCGGATTTTTCGCCAGCGAATCCTCCTTCATCAATGTGTAGGTTAATGATCTTTGATTCCGTTAATCTTGTTGCTGACTTTTGAAGATATGGGCCTCCACTTTCCTCCAGGCCCATGATCCTCTTTTCTCTCTTATCTTTCTCCATCCCCTTTCTCATAGTGGACCTTTGAAGCCCACTTCCGGTTTCCGGTTTAATCCCCAGGCTATTTGAATCGTGTTTGGATGAGGTGGAATCCACCTCCATCTCACAACATGGTCCAACGTCCTAGCGGAATAGTTGACTCCTGATGAACAACTCAATCGAATAATCGACACCGACTCTGAAGAGTTTGGATGTCAGGAAAGAAGTCGGATTATACCTAAGAAATACATATTACTATATGGATTCAAAGGTAGTAAAATGTACATTTATATTTTTTAAAAGTCTACATCCAATATACGACTTATAAGTTTGAATATCTAAATTTATCTTCAGTATCTTACATGTACCTATCTCTAATTCAATAGTAAACTAAATTTATTTTTATAACAATAAAGGAGCTAAATAATGTATGCGTTGGGTGTGCATATTTTCACCTTTTGTTTTAATGTCACCTTTTTCTTACTTTCCTCTTCGTGCAATCAAACTCATTTGTAAACATTCTATCAGCTCAAAAAGAAGTGAAAAGAAGTTCACCAAACACCAAAATGTAAAAGAGAGAAGGGTCCATAAGTCAATCACTTTCAAAAGGAAAGCAAACCCACATGATCTTGCTTCCGAATATATTGATAACACACTTCTCTTCTTATCCTTTCTTTTTCCTGTTTATTAAAAAACATTTGAATTTCCTTATTATAGCGTATGCATGTATCAACATCATCAAATTTAAATCAAACTATATGAAATGAATTCATGATTTTTTAAAATGTTTATAGTTTTCTCCGTAAATGAGAGTTTAAAGTTAAAGGTAAAGACCGACCTTCTCATATCAAACTCTAATATTCTTGATGACATTAACATTACTTGTATTAAACTTATTTTGATGCGTATAATTATATTTTCGAAATATATTTCACAAGGAAAAAAAGGTAGTAGGTACCGAAATCCAACAAGGTGCGTGAATATCATGTTTATTGAAAAGGATCCAAACTAATATCATCAGAAAATTTCGGCTATTTCTTATTGGATTGACTTTTTGTTGACACTTAACGACAACAAAACGAATATAAAAGTTAACACCAAAAAAGACAATACGGAAAAACCACAAATTGCAAAGCTAATAAGTTGGTCCTAATAGTTGTTATATGGGCGTAGACCCATATTAGTAATTATTTTTAAATTTGTATTTCATTTGTTAAAGATTTTTTATAATATAAATCATGATAGGAGACTAGCCAGCCACACCAGGTAAATATAGATGGGATAGTATTAGTTACTATAATGGTATCCAAGACAAAGCATCGAAGTCACGAGGTAAAGATGTACATGAGTTTAATAATATGTTAAATTGATGCATAGTCTACTATTTTCTTAAGTATGCATGCACACATGAACATAAGTTATATAAACCAATGATACACTATGACTTTTTAAATTTAGAATAAAGAAAAATACCAAAAAATTGATCAATTTAAATCTACGATGATGCAGAATGTTGCATCTAGGCGACTAGGTTTTCTAAATAGTATAGAAAACAATAAAATAAAAATAATTTTTAAAAAGTATTATTAAAAAATGGGTTAATTTATTTTAAATTTCTAAAAAAATTTAAAATATCATATAACTTTTTTATTAAACTAAAGAAATTCTAACTACGTAAATAGATGAGTAGTTTGCGATTAGTCAGAATGGATACTATAAAATTTTTCAACCATTTACTAATGTCGAGAATATTTTTGAAAATATTTTTTGCAAAAAAAACTCTCCATTGTAACTATTTTTTTCAACTTTACCCGAAATTGCAAATTAATCTGCCAAATGGAATTTAACTCGCAATATTTCCCTCTTATATTTCGATTCAACGATTAATAACCCTAATATCAAAATCTAGTAGCAATTGAACTCAATTCTAAATTGAAATTTCGAATTCAATCGAGAATTACAAAAAATCTAAGAAATTAAATAACGAAAAGGGAGAGTATATTGTGGATTAAATTTTACTTGGTGAACTGATCCGCAGTTCTAACATATGAAAAGTAAAACTTCAAAAAGAGTAACAATGGATAACTTTTTTTTCGGAAAACTCTTCTGTTTAGTTTTTTTTGTCTAGTTGGTGACCCCAATTGAGAAACAAAGTTTACATAGTAAAATTAGAATTGAGATATATTGTTAGATGCAAAACATCTTGCTTTCCAAACAAGGAGGTGAATAGAAGAAAATCTATAAAGGGATTGAACATACTTTTTTATTAACACATAATGTACATTATATAGCTAAAGACATCAACATAGAAAACGACAGTAGTAGATACAAATATTCACTTGACTAATATATGTGTTATTTCTTTAACACCTCCCCCCCCCCTCAAGGTGGAGTGAGGTGTCTCACTCCAATTTTGTTTCGTGCTCGGAGAAATGTTGGACGAGATAATGGTTTCGTCAATGCGTCGACGAGCTGAACAACTATTGAGCCATGGGAGACCCTCCAGATGCCTGTCTGAATTTGGTTTCTTACAAAATGGTAGTCTAGGGCAATTTGCTTCATACGTGTGTGGAAGATAGGATTGGCACAGAGGTATGTTGCGCCAATATTATCACAAGAAATGACTGGAGCAGTGGAGACAGTGATACCCATTTTCGTGAGCAGAGAGTTGATCCATCATACTTCAGAGGTTGTATTCCCAAGCGCTCTGTATTTGGCTTTGGTTGAGGATCGGCAACACCACTTTGCTTCTTCGATGTCCAGGAAACAAGATTACCACCAAGATAGATGATATAGGCGTTAGTCGAGACAAAATCGTGGGAGTCGCCCACCCAATCCGCATCCGAGAACCCATGTAAGGTGAGCGACGTATGTTTGTGTAGAAAAATTCCATGAGACATTGTAGCTGCCAAATAGCGAAGGATACGTTTGGCTCCTTTCCAATGCTCGTCTGTCGATCGGTGCATAAATTGTGACAAATGATTTACCGCATATGTAATGTTTGGACGAGTGAACGCCAAATATTGTAAACTGCCAACGATGGATCGATATTGTGTGGGATCAAATAGAGGAGTACCCGTCATTAGCATAAGCTTCGGTGTGGTTGGGAGCGGAGTGTAAACTGCTATTGCTTCGGTCATGTTTGTCTTTTCGAGAAGATCCAATATGTAACATCTCTGCATCAAATGAATTCCTGCATGAGTTATGGTCACCTCTATTCCCAAGAAGTAGTGGAGGTCTGTCGGATCCTTGATGGAGAAGCGGTCAACTAAGGATCGAAGGATTTTGCCAATTATCCGCGAATCATTTCCTGTCACGAGTATGTCATCAACGTACACCAATACATATGTATATGATGTACCTGTCTTGTGAACAAAGAGTGATGAGTCGACTATGGAGTTTATGAAACCACCATTGAGGAGATGTTGCTTGAGAGACATGTACCATGCTCATGGCGCCTTTTTAAGTCCATATATGGGCTTTCGTAACCGACAAACATGTGTTGGACTATCCTGGTCTATGAAGCCTTGTGGTTGTATCATATACACCTCTTCTATCAAGTCCCCTTGGAGGAAAGCGTTGTTGACATCTAATTGCTTAACTGAGCATGAATGTTTAGCTAAGACATCAAGAACGATTCAGATGGTAGTGGACTTGATAATTGGGCTAAAAATTTCTCCGTAATTGATGACATATCGCTGTGTGTAGCCGCGAGTAAACAGTCGAGCTTTATAGTGTTCGACATCGCCATTGGGTAAGTACTTGGTCGTGAAAAGCCATCGACAACCAACCAAATTTTGTGATGGATGATACGAAACAAGATCTCACGTACGATGAAGAGTTTGTGCGTTGTATCCATCAAACATTACACCATGCCACTTCTCATCCTTTAGAGCTTGAGCAACAGTTTTGGGTTTGGTGATTGTAGTTTTGGATTTGGAGGCAGTGAGGGTAAGCTTTTTAGTGGGTTTGGTGATGTTGTTCTTTGAGCAAGTTTACATTCGGTGATGGTTTTGATTGGGAATTGGGTCGGTGGGCAATGTAAAAGATAAAGGAGTTGAGGGTTGGGAGGATACGGTGACTTGTTGTGTTGTGATGTCGGTGGTTTGAGTTTGGCGAGAGGAAGAAGATTGAACTGGATCTGTTTGGGCTTGATTTTGTATGGTTAGAACTTGGGTATTTGGAAAGGAGGTGGTAGTTGGATTTGAATTGGTGTTTGGGTTTGGGTGCTGGGCCGAGGTCTGCAGCCCGTTTTCTATTTGAGCAGTCGGCTCTTTTTTAATCACAGAAGAAGAAGCAACATGAAGAGAGGACAATAACTGAGTGTGTCACGACAATGGCAGAGGAGCAACAGGCGGAGACTGACAGTGGTGAAGGTCTGAGCAGTCGGAGGTCAGCGTCGGAGCTGGGACAAGCAGCGGCAGAGCAAATGGCTGAGAAGATTGTAGCGGCATTGAAGATGGTGATGATAAGCTCGGCGGAGATAGTTTTCAATCGGCAAACAGGAATGAAGCTTCATCAAAATTAACATGCCGAGATGTATATATTCGTCCAATCGGAAGATGAAGGCAAAAATAGGCAGTCTGAGATGTGAAATACCCCAAGAATACACATCTCAAGGATTGGTCATCGAGTTTGTGGTGGTTGTATGGTCGGAGCCACGGGTAACATGAAGAGTCGAACACCCACAGTCGAGTGTAGTTAGGAGGAGCTCCAAATAGCCGCTGGAACGAGGATTGATGTTCAAGTATTGAAGTCGGTAGCCGATTGATCAGAAATACGGCAGTGGCAAAAGCATAATGCCAATACTCTTTAGAAACCGATGCTTAAGGCATTAGAGTAAGGCCCATTTCGACAATGTGTCGGTGCTTCCGTTTTGACAATCCATTATGTTCGGGTGTGTGTTGTGGCGAGGTAAGATGAGTAATACCATTTTTGGAGAGGTACGATGTGAGTGCGAGATATTCACCGCCGTTATTAGTGAACAATGTGCTTATTTTCATCTGGAATTTGTTTTCTATTAGTTTCCGGAAGGCAACAAAGACCTCATGGACTTGCAATTTGTGGTGCAAGGGGAAGAGCCAAGTATAACGCGAGAAGTGGTCAACGAATATAAGGTAGTATTTATGATTAGCAGTGGAAATAATTGGTGATGTCCATACATCACTAAATAAATACTCAAGAGGTCTACTTGATGAAATACTTGAAACATAAAAGGGGAGCTTATGGGTCTTATTAATCAAGCAATGTGAACAAGGCATAAGTGTTTTAGATGAAGTAGAAAGAGGTAGTGAATGGAGAGAAATAGTTTTATTAAGAATTGGAAGAGAGGGATGGCCTAATCGCAAGTGCCAAGAAGCTAAAATTGCCTTCGAAATGGAGGAGATAAACAATGCAGTGGCTTGATTTGGCGGAATCGGCCATTCATAGAGCTCGTTCTTGGTTCGACCTTGAAGTAGCAGGACCCCCGTGCTGAGATTTTTCACCTGAAATGAAGTGGGAAAAAAATTCTACAGAGACATTATTAGCGTTACATAAGCGATAAACAGAGATGAGATTTTTGTTTATGTTTGGTACACAAAGCACTTTATGTAACACTAATTGACGAGTTTGAGATGGTACGAGAATGGAACCCGTATGAGAGATAGCAAGACTCGATCCATCGACGATCATCACATCATCAGTCCCTTGGCATGGCTGAAGCAGAGATAGATTATCTAAATCAGACGTAATGTGATGATTCGCACCACTGTCTACGAGCCAGTTATTGGGTGTGTACGACGTTACTGCGGCGAGATGCGCACGCGGCTACCAAGGTGTCATTGGACTTTGGTTGGATTGATACGCATGAAACTGTAGACAACGCTTAGCACCATGGCCCTGCACCCCACATATTTGACACTTTCCCCAGTACGGTCGGGGAGATCGAGTGTCATACCTATTTTTTAGTTGAGTCTAATTGGTGTTGGTTTGTCGGGAGGAGTGATTGTGATTGTTGCGTGGACGAGGAGAGTGATTGGTATTAGTTCGCTGTTGAACTATATTTTCCGAGATAGGGATGACAGAGGAGATTGTAGACATTGATAGGAGTTTAGCCTCGTGATTGATCAGGTTTTCGTGGAGTTCTGTGATCGTCGGTGGCATGTCTCGACCTTCGATCTGGTCAACTAGAACTTTGTATTCTTCCGGAAGGCCTTCGAGAATAATATCAATTTGATCCTCATGATCAACGACCTTACTAAGTACCGCAAGTTGATCCAAGCTTGTGAGATGTCCTTGGATATAAATATCAATGGTTTTGTTTTCTTTTTTCCAATTCTTCAGTTGAGTTTTAAGTTGCTTTATGTGACCTCGAGTTGGCTTGGCATAGATTGAAGCTAGAGTACTCCAGACCGTAGCAGCCGTAGCAGCACGTGACACAAGGGGTTGTATGGAATCAGAAAGAGCACCAATAAGGGCGTTATAGATGAGTCGATCTTGACGCATCCAAGTAAGATGCTATGGTTCGCAGAGACTGTTCCGTTGACGGTAATCGTCAAAGGTGGAGGTGATGTTGATTCATCAAGGTGGCTTGCAAGTCTATAACCATCTATGAGAGCATGGACTTGAAGATTCCACATAAGATAATTGGTTGAGGTTAACTTAGAGACATTTGACATGTTAATATGAAGAAGAGGAGGAGTGTTTGGATTTGTGGTAATGATTTCAGGTGTGATGTTTGTAGATTGAGCCATGACGACTGATGAAAAGAAAAAGAAAAAATGAAAAAGAAAAATAAAAAAAAAGCTTAGATTTAGATCTCTAAGGATGAATAGGATGCTCTGATACCATAAAGGGATTGAACATACTTTCTTATTAACACATAAAGTACATTATATAACTAAAAATATCAACATAGAAAAAGACAGTAGTAAATACAAATATTCACTATGTGTTATTTCCTTAATAATCTAGACTTGGTGAAATTGTAGAAACTGATGTGTAATGTGTGGTGATGATGTAATGGAGACCCAATGATGCTACAACATGTGTCTACCCATAAGCACCCAGCCTAGTTGAACCACATTCTGCATTATTAAAATTGAAATTAATTTATAAGATAATAAATAAAAACAAAGAAGTAGAAGAAGAAGATGAGAAAAAATAATTGAAAGCTTTATAGCGAGGAAGAGGGGTCCCCTCAAATGCTAATAGTCGATGGATCCAAAAGGTAAAGTACATTTACATTACATCGTTGGGTGCAATTATTCATTCCATCTATCTCAACTCCTCTTTTGTTCCCTCTCCCCACCAATTTTTTTTAATAGACAAATTCTAAAATTTATGTTCATATTTATATTTATCATTGTTATTTGACCTCTTTTTTCTCCTTACTTCGTATGTTTGTTTATATTAAGGTTTTATTCAAATGATTCCACTTAGTCGTATGGTTTAAATGTGTTGTTCAAGGGAATGTTTTTCAAGGAATATGTACCAAGCTTTTAAGATTTATTTTTTAATAATATAGGTAGGAGACTTTAAGACATATATACATCTCCCATCTCAATCAAAAGGACAAACCCACTTACTTATCACATGATTATTTTATACGGATCACAATTCGTAGTTTCCTAAATTGTTTTGGAGCAATGATATATATATATATATATATATATATATATATATATATATATATATA
>OVAN01011865.1:0-14268 GCA_900406275.1 Anastatica hierochuntica | reverse complement strand
CTAAGCTAAAACACACTAAAATATGCATGAAATTGTATGTACATCATCTCCCCAGCTGCAGTCACCGGCGTATTAGTACGAGAAGAAGAAAATGAGCAGAAACATGTATACTACACAAGAAAAATTCTTTCGACGCAAAATTCAGGTACCCTGCTATGAAGAAATTGGCTCTCACAATAGTAACTGTAGCCCAAAAACTATGATCTTATTTCCAATCACATTGAATCATCGTAATGAATTCTTAGTCGTTACGGAGTATTATTCAGAGTCCCAGCCAATTCAGATGCCTTGCTAAATGGGCCATCAAGCTAAGTGAATACCATATAAAAGATCGACCTCAAACTACTGCCAAAGCGCAAGTCCTCGCTAACTTCTCCATCGAAGTAACCATCGAACATTCAAACGAAAATTCAGCAACCCCAAAATGGACACTTCATGTAAACAGAGCATCCTCAAAACAGGGCTCTGGGATTGGGCTGAGACTAACCACATCAGCCGGAGATATGAACTTGACTCTTAGCCAAAACAGGGCTCCGGGATTATGCCTCAAATAACGAGGCGGAATACGAGGCACTGATTGCTGGTCTAAAATTGGCTCTAGGAATTGGGATACAAGAACTAAATGCTTTCAGTGATTTCCAACTTGTCGTTAGCCAATTTCACATAGAATATGAAAGAAGGGACGAATGAATGTGGGCATTCCTTCAGGAAATGCAAATCCTCACCAAACGGTTCGAGAAGTTCAAACTGATGAGAATCCCACAAGAGAAAAATCTTCTACTGACACCTTCGCAGCATTAGCTTCTACCTATGATCCCTTCATTCAACATAATATACTCGTAGAAGGTATTGAGAAACCAAGCATAGATATCACCATTAAGGAATCAATCAAAAACGAATTGGAGAGTGAGAAACATGATAGCCAGTCCCACATGATGAAAACAATGGTTATCCATCACAAATTTCTCACTCAGATCAATTCTCGAAAAATAAGGATCAAACGCTAAATAGAGGAGTCTGCATCACCCTAGTCGAATGTTTGCGGAATAGGAAACACTGAGAAAAAAGTCTCACATACCTCAACACTCAGGATACCTCTGGGGACACGACTCGAACTCCTGCAAAAATCGGTACCTCAAGCAACTCGGAGAATGCGGTTGAAGCAACACAGGAACCCCCAATACCTTTCCAAGATCAAATCATTGGAAGGACTAACTGGAGAATAAAAATTATACAATACATCCGGGAGGGTGTACGCCCAACCCCCTACAAATAGGAGACTCATAAACTCAAAGCAATAAGCGCGAGGTATTGTATAATTGGCTCTGAGCTTTACAAACAAAGCATGTGAGGACCATATTAAAATTTGTTCATGGCCTTGATGCCCTTAAACTTATGGCAGAAGTCCACGAAGGTTCTTGCGGTAACCATTGCAA
The DNA here is from genome assembly GCA_900406275.1 of Anastatica hierochuntica. Taxonomy (NCBI): domain Eukaryota; kingdom Viridiplantae; phylum Streptophyta; class Magnoliopsida; order Brassicales; family Brassicaceae; genus Anastatica; species Anastatica hierochuntica. Next base: position 12,832 of record OVAN01011865.1, on the reverse strand, counting down.
AGGTCGAGCCCTCGCTATCCGGATCAAAAGGCAATGATACTTCTGGCCAACATTATTGCATATTGCGAAACATATTCCACCAAATGCGATAAGTGGCAAAGACACGCTCTGATAATTCACCAATCGACCGAAAAACTATCATCAATATTTGCACCTTATCCTTTCATGCGATGGTCAATGGATGTCGTTGGACCATTAATAACCTCCGAAAAATAAAAACAGAAGTTATGCTTCTTGTTGGTCCTAACCGACTACTTCACCAATTGGATAGAGACCGAGGCCCTCCAACATGTGATTGAATAAGAAGTTGAGAGATTTGTGTGTTGAGATATCTTGTGGCGCCATGGGATCCCTTACGAAATTATATCCAAGGATTTCAGATTATTCTGCAAAATATGGAATATATGTCTTACCACCTCCACGCCTCGATACCCTAAGGAAATGGCCAAGCAGAGGCTGCCAATAAGTCCGTCATAGCAAACCTCAAAAAAAGTTAGACACCAAGAAGAAATCTTGGACCGAAAAATTACTCAAAGTCCTTTGGGCATGTCGCACCACCCCAAGAAGGGCTACCAAAGATACCCCCTACTCACTGAGGTCTCGGTCGGGAGCCTCCGATGAAGTCTATGTTTTCGAACCCCGAAGCTAATGTCCAACTACTATTGGACTACCTCGACCTAATCGAGGAACCTCGAGACCAAGCACTAATCTGCCTCCAAAATTACCAAGAAGCAATTCCACAATACTACAATTTCATTGTTAAACCACAAAAGTTTGTAGTAGGTGACTTCGTATTATGTAAAGTATTCAAAACATCAAAGAACGAGGCGTTAGAAAGCTAGTTACTAACTGGAAAGGTCCTTATGAAATCATCCATGTAGTACGTCCAGGCTTCTACAAACTTGTTAAAGTACGAACCAGGGTACCAGAAATACGATCATGGAACGCCTTAAACATCAAAAAGTATTACCAGTAAGTACTCTCCTAAAATCAGACTACGTTAGGCTTGATCCCTTGACAGGATACGTAGACAGCCCCGCACAATGAGCTTAGCCCTAAAATCTTAAACATCCTTGTATGCCATCCAAACAAAGCATATGCTTAAACAGAAAATTGAAGTCAAGAGTCCCTATGTCCGGAACATTAGAAGTTAAATAATAATATTCAAGTTCGAAGACGTCTCGAAAAATTCAAGAACTCTCTTTTATTTTTCTGTATTCTTACATATAATAGATACAACTGTTATCTTTTGATTATGTTTGACGATTACATAAATTATGAGAGCCGAAATTGGCACTAAAAAGGTCTTAATCCATTCATCAATTACAAGTTCCCAGAAACATTATCCTTAAAGGTCTTAAAATCCTTTCATCAAATTCAGGTTCCCAAAAACATGATCCTTGAAGGTTTTAAAATCATTTCATCAAATTCAGGTTCCCAAAAACTTGATCCTTAAAGGTCTGAAAACCCTTTCATCAAATTTGGATTCCCATATACCTGATCATTAAAGGTCTTAAAAATCTTTCATCAAATTCAAGTGCCCAAAAACCTGATCTTTAAAGGTCTTAAAATCCTTTCATCAAATTCAGGTTCCCAGAAACCTAATCGTTAAAGCTCTGAAAATCCTTTTATCAAATTTAGGTTCACAGAAACCTTATCCTTAAGAGTCTTAAAATTCTTTTATCAATTCCAGGTTTCCAGAAACCTGATCCTTAAAGGTTCATAGAAACCTAATTCTTAAAGACCTTTAAATCCTTTCTTCAAATTCAGGTTCCCATAAACCTGATCCTTAAAGGTCTTAAAATCCTTTCATCAGACTCAGGTTTCTAGAAACCTAATCTTTAAAGATCCTAAATCCTTTTGTCATCCTCAAAGGTAATTGGAGGTCTGGAACTTTAAAGGCTTCGTCCTTAAAATATGGAAAACCTACTCCTAGGTTGACATAAATGTAACACACAAAGGCTCTCAGAAGTTTAAAACTTGTTTGAAGGTCTGAAAAAGCCTGACAATCTAGTAGAAGCAAAATCAGAAACATAACACCCGAGGATCCTGTGATCTCAGTACCTGACTCAAAGTATTCAGAAACCCAAAAAATTAAAGATTATTTGGAATCTAACAACTCAAGAAGTTTCAAGATCTTTTAAATTATCGGAAGAAACTTGATATTAAGGGAACACCCCTTACCTAAACCTATCAGATAGCTGTCTTAGGAGAATTAACAAATATTTTCTAAGTATTAAAAATATACCTTAGAAAGTAGACGAGATAAAATAACTCAATGACCAAATAAGGAAAGAGAATTATGAAACCTAGCAAAAGATTTAAAAGCTCCCCAGGCTACGACAGTCAAAGATCTGAAACGTAAAAAGAAGAGGGTATAAATGATTCCCTAGAAAACAAATCTAAAACCGATAAAAAGATAAAACCGCATTGGGAAAAGTTTTAACTAAAACCGAAATAAAGCAAGGAGGGTTGAGTCCTTAATCTTCCTCTCTCTTCATTATCTTTTTCCTCAATATCCTTCTCCGCCACATTCTTGCCTTCTACTTCCTTAGACATCTCCTCGCGAACAAATTAAGGGTCCAACAAGCCTAGATTAGATCCCTGTTCACCAGTTCTTGTAATTAAAGTTAGTTCAAAAACATGAATCTCGGGAATACCTGAACTTTCAAAGATTAGAGGATAAGGGAGCTTGCTTATAGAGAACTCAGATACCTAAGACTTCTCATAAGTGGCAGTGACGGCAGGAAGTGAAGCCATCAAACGATTGTATTCATCCTCAACACTCTTTATTTCGTTTGCCATAATGGACTTCAGAAGATCAATGTTAGCTTGTATCTCTTGGGCATAGATCCGAGCAGATATCTCATCTTTCTCTTTTCAAACTTTTCCTTAACGGTGACCTAAAATCTTCTAATAAACAGACACCACCTCCTTCTTTCCATTCCTTACATCATACTTTACCTTAGCCTCCTTGTTGGTATGAATGTCCTTGGTGGCAGTTTAAGTTCATTCACTTGAGTCTCGGCATTCTTGAGAGATGAATGTCCTTGTTGGCCTGAGTGTCCTTGTTGGCATTCTTGAGAGATGAAATTCTACTAGCCTTTACCCATATTTCAAGGGTTAAGTCTTGGTTCTTACCGCTTAAGCTCACCACCTTGGATTTCAGATACTCTATTTGAATCTAGTTGATATGAACTTGAGTCTTAGCCAATCCAAGTTTATCTTTAGTCTCCTTGAAGGTCCGGCTTCTGTCCTTAAGCTCTTTGGCATCAGGCAAGTCCTTTACCATGTTTTTGAATTTTAGTTGAGCCTTGTTAAAGCCATAACCTAATTGCCAAGAAATGATAACAGTAATAAGTTGTCAACAAAAGTTAAACAAAGAAGCCTGAGGATTTATGTCAGCTAACTGACCAAGATGGTACGCAACATCCATATACTCCTATATGTTTGTTAGATTGTTGATAGCAGGGAGAGAATAGCCAACTTGCTTCAGGTGTACCTGGTTTTGAATAAGCAAAGCTCCAGGCAACGGTACCCCCTTGGACTCTGAAGAAGTATATTTCGACATCCTCTCCCCCTGCTCAAGTCTAGGCCTTTTAGCCGTAGAAATATTCGAGTCTTGGCATCCCCTAGATCCAGGAGGGCTCACGTCCATTGCTTGGTGACCAGTTTCAGTCACCTACTCTTGACTTTTCAAGGTCTCAGGCACAGTGGAGATTGGAACAATTGTTGTTGCTACATTAGAGGTTATGTCATCGAGGACCTCTCGTATGGAACTTATGAAAGATCCACTTGGAACCTTGCTGCTTCCACGAGACTGAGAACCACTTCTGGACCTGACATGCTTCGCCTTGCCTTCTTGGGAACAGAAAGACGGTTGAAGAGGCATCTGGTCAGTTTATGAGGTACGTCCTTCTGTTGGGACTTTGATGGGAGCGTTATTTTTTGAAACTAAAGACGGGAGACAGAACATTATTACAAAGCCAATGCACCAAAAATTTAAATTGAAAAGCTCTAGAGCAGTTACCTTTGAGTTGGTCTATTGGATAGGGTCAAGGAACTGAGCAGAATTCTTCTCTGGGAACCTGGCCATTTTGATCATGGAAGAAGGGTAAGTCCCCCCAATGAGCAGGGCTTTCCTTCAGCCTTCGAGCTAGAGCTCTGGTAAGCTTGTCAGAGATTCTCGGAGGGTTCGAAGTACCTACACAATATATAAGAACTGGTTAGTAACCAGGCATCACATATAGTGCGGGCAGGTAACCTGAAAATTCGGTAACTAGATATGTTGGCCCAATTATTCTTCGTCTTCCAGCCAATTGGAACAGGGATTGGTGTTGGGTCTAGGATTCGATCCATGTACTAAAGGCCAGTTAAGGACAAGATCCAACTAACTAAGGGAGTAAAGAAGTTGGGCCAATAAAGAGGTTTCGTTCGATCGCGGATTAAGGTTCCAGCCTTCGGCTGAAGGCGAAAGCTGCAAAGTCAGGTCTCGGATAGTTAGCGTCGAGGTCTGGTACTCGGTCAAAGGACTTAATGCGAATCCCATTTTTTAAGTTGGAGATTTTGGAAGAGGTTACAACAGCTTTAGGTCATGGAAAAGTGTATTTAAAGGAAGGAGGAGGAGGATAACAAGGCTTCCTCTGGATCCATCATTAGTCTTAGGCTTTAGCTAATATTAAATCTATCATTCTTGTATTCGATCATTCTACTTCTTCATTCTCTTTTGTAATCAACAAATATATTTCAGAAACCTTAATACAAATTCGATCTTCCAACTAAATTTTTTACGGTATTCTCCCACGATTAAATTTTCCTCATCTCAATCAAATTAGAAATCTAAGTGTCGATTTCATTGTCCACATTTTGGCGCCGTATATGGGGAAGAGATTCAGAATCCCTGACTCAACAACTTGAAGATGGATCCGATCAACCAAGATGCGAATCAGCTAGACCTCAATCCCGTCACTCCTAGCTCTCGCTCATTGAATCGCAGAGGCTCCGGTCTCCTAACCACAGAGCCTCACCGATCCAATCCTCGTAATGAGTTAGAGCCTCTGGCAGGCACTCAACCCGACCCTGTTATCACGGGAACAACTACTCAAAGGTTCCCCAGTGGTGTCAGTCCAAAGCATTTATTTTTCGACGATTCCAAGGGACATGCCTTTGACGGGTCTCTGCCTCCAGTGCTATAAATCAAGCATCGGCTTAGCTTTCTGAGATCCGTCAAATGATGTTACAGCTAGTAAATAGAACCCAAGAAAACAAACGCCTGATCCACCAACTCGTGTCTCGAAAGCAACAATTCGAGGAAGTAACAAGGTCCCTGGCCCCGTCGACCCAACCTTCATAACGACGAGGCTCGGGAGTCACCTTTTGGAACCCAGTAACCGATCCCTCTTTTCCTCGGAGTTGCTTGGAATTATCTCCCATTAGCATGATACCTGAGGAGAAGGAACCTTCTTTCCAGACACATGTCACACGAACAATCCATGTGTTTAATCCTCCAATGACCAGTGCTATGGGGACCAACATCGCAAGCACAAGCTCGATACCTGTTCAGGTACCCCAACACGTACCTGAGCAAAGCCACCAGTTACCTTCGCCACCTCCTATATTTAAGTTCAGAGGGGACACTTTGGTTCCGCCTGGTGGCAGAACCTCAGTCTCAGTCCATCATACCCGACACCTAACCCCTGATCCAGAGGCTCAATAACAAACAGTAGCTACAACCATAAGAAGAGCTAGAGAGAGACAAGCCCATCTAAGAAGGTTGGGTATGAATCAAGGGTTGAACAAGGAAATCCTCCAGCTATGGAGAACCCTCAAGAACGAATTCCCCCTCTCAATCAAGAGAATATCGTGGGACAAGAACACCAAGGAAACCGTCCATTCCACCTCCCGAAAGAAGAACCGAAGATTAGAGAAGGAGATGAGCCATTTACTATTGGTGAAAGGATGGGCATAAGACCCCCACCAATCCGCAACAAAAATGCAAGATTCTTTAGCCTTGCATTAGAGAACCCTCTTGCGCACTTAGACAACTTTGAAAGGTTGACCGAAACGGTGAAAATCAATGCAGTTTCGGAGGACATCATCAAGTTGACCTTGTTTCCAATCTCTTTAGGAGACAATGCATCTCAATGGGAGAAATGAATTGTGACCTCTTCTCGCCCCAAAGGACGACAAAGATTAGGAATGATCTCCACCTTTAGGCAAGGAGGAAAGGAATCGCTCTATGAAGCTTAGGAGCGATTCAACGGATATATAAGGAGTTGTCCTCACCACGGTATCAAAAAGAGAAACCTTCTTCAAATCTTCTATAAAGGTATCCATGAGAAGTACCGTTTTGCTTTGAACACCGCCTCTATGGAAAGCTTTGCTAGTCTTTACACCGAGCAATGAGAGAAACTCATTTACAACCTTGCCCAAAGTGACAATTTCGATGGGGATAACTATGATAGAACGGTGAGAAGCACCGGATCTACGGAGGAAAAGATCAAGCATGAAGCTCTTGCTTCACATGTCAAGGTAATAGATTCTCAACTTTAACAAGTGATCTCAAAACGTAAAGGAAAATGAGTATCTAAGGAGAAAGTAGAATCAAGAAAAGCCTTTTGCAATGCCTTTCTAGAAGAGATCGACCACACTCCTCAACCATGGGACGGTATTGTCTTTACTCTTGAAGAGGAAAATATTATTGATGATTTTGAGACTTTATTTTTGAATTTTCTTGATGAGATTGTTGATTGCTTGGATGTGGATTTGATTGGGAACCCGGATTTTAAGGAAGGTCATGCCGAAATTGACCTTGAAATTAAAGAGAAAAACTCTCCAATTGGAACGGAGCTTGAGAAAAAGGACACTCATTTGGCTAAAGGAGATGTCGAAATTGAGAAGAAAGGAGAAGAAGAGCCTTTTCTTGTTGATAAGGCTACTAAGAAAGAGGTTTTTGAGGAAGCTAAGAAGGATGATAGCTTCAAGGAAGAAGAGAAACTCAATGTCTCAAGGAAAAAGACAATTGAGAAAAAGGAAAAAACTCCTAGGTACATGCCTAGAGGAGAAGAAGTGAGTGAGGACGACTTCCCAATTTTGAGTCTTCCGGTTCTTAAATCCAAACTCCCATACCATCAACGCTTCAGGAAGCAAATCCTTGAGTTTCATTACAAAGAACTCAAGAAGAAATGTCTTTTGGGTATTCCCAAGGAATGGGAAGAAGAAGCTAAGACAAGCGATATTGTCAAGGAGAAGTTAGAAAAGGCCATCTCTCAATGGGAGAAAGTTGAGAAGATCATGAGGGACAATGGAATCCCAACAACTAGAGCCCTTGAGAAGACTCTAGAGAATATCAATGATGAGGGAAGGTTTCTAATTCCATGTGCTCTTAAGGATTACAATTTTTAGGACGGTTTGGCGGATACCGGTGCTAGTTTCCATGTCATCTCACTAGACCGTGGGAAAGAACTTGGACTTCAACACAAGATCCAAATAGGAGATGATCCCATCCTACTTGGGGATGCATCTAAAAAGACTCCTATGGTACGGCTTGAGAACATGGAGCTAAGGGTCAACAATACACTTGTTAAGTATGACTTTGTGGTTGTGGATACTAAGTCCAACCAAGCCAATTTTCCATTGATCTTGGGAACGCCATTCCTCCTCACTACCAGAGCTTCAATAGACTTTGATACTAAATTGCTCATTTTGAAAAAGGTTGATGAAGGAGTCTCCTACCCAATACTTAAAACCAAAAGAGACAATGCCTTTTGTGGTATGGTCTATTTAAGAGAACCAAAGAAGAAGGGTAGGATTCGAGAGGAGAAAGTCTATTAGAGCTTTGAAAAGGATGGAGTTTTGAATTTACTTTATACGGAAGAACTCGATGGAAATGTGCCACACGAAGACTTGGGCACGCCAAAGAATTTAACCATCACTCAAAAGACAACCTTCAAGCGTAGCTACAATCCCCATTTCAACAAGGGTAATGGAGTGAGAAACTTCAACAAGATCAAGGAATGAGTGGTAAGGAAGCCTCCAAGAGGACCTAAACATGATGAGGAGGTCCTTAATCTCGCCAATTGAAAGGAAGGAACAACGGTCAAGTTAATGACCTTAAACAAGCGCATTTGAGAGGCAATCTCATGCATATCCTTTGTAAATATTTCTTTTAAGTCTTTAATTTTCATGCTTTTAATTTAAATAATGGTGATTTTGTCTTGGAAAACTTTCTCCAAAGACATTCTTATGCTTTAAGCTTAGGTACCAAAGGAGAGGTATTTAAAGGAATAGATCAAAGCCAAAATGGAGCAATGGATTGAAGTTTTCAACAAGTCGATATGACTCAAAATTCTAAGACACTCCATTGGCCAAGGTAAGTTCTCCTAAATTCAAGCATTTAGTTTGCATTTCACCATTTAAAAAATTTTCAAGAGCAATTTTTCAAAGCTTGATTTAAGAAAACTAAATCCTTCTTGATCAATTTAAAACCTTTGCCACAAGATTTTACAAGTTTAGGAATGATTTTTCAAAGCTTGATTTAAGAAAACTAAATCCTTTTTGATCAATTTAAAACCTTTGGTACAAGACTTTACAAGTTTAGGAAAATAAGTTTTCCTCCCAATTTAAAAAGAGAATCTAACCTTGGACCAATTTGCAATTTGTCCCCTTTAAAAAGTTGAATTTTTAGAAATTTGGGGACCACCTTTTAAATAAGTTTTGTACATGTTCATTCTCAACCACAACTTTAAGAAGCCATTTCTCTCTCTCTCCTTCGCCTTGTTGTCGCCATTTTTGAAAGAGTTTTAGCAAGGAAGAAGCTTTTATTTTCAAAGAGAGATTTGTGTTGGAAATCTTTGGTTTTGTTTTTCTAAATTCATTTAAGGTTTTCTTCTCATCTCATTCTCTTCATAACATCAATAACAAGGTATGGAAATCTCTAAACCCTCCTTTACACTTCTTGAATTTCGATTTTTGGATTTGAAAGGGGTATAATGATGTTTAATGGAATCTTAGATTAGAGAAGGCTTAGTAATAAAGGTTTCATGAGCTACATTTGCTTAGAAACACTTAGAATTGCAAGAATCTTAAGTTGTGTGTTTGAAGTGAATAATACTTTAATTTTCTATTCTGAGGAAACTTGAACTTGTTGGTTGCTTTTTGTTTTGGGTTTTAGATGTGGTAGGAACCTTTGACCACTTTCTTAATTTGGAACACTAGTTGGAGTGGTTGAGACTTGATTTCTGAATTCCCATAAAAGGAAAGTTGGTGTTTGGTTCTTTCATAACTAAACTTGAGGTGGTTGTTTGAATGCTTGGTTTAATTGAGTATGATTTGACATTACTACTTTGAGTATTATCCATGAGCTATAAATGTGGACATATTATATTAAGTGCACATCATATCTAAATTTGGATTTGTTCTTTAAAAGGTATCATTTGAATTTTGAACTTAGTAGTCTAAAAAGCATTTGAACAAAAGCCATTAGTTTGGGAAGTGAAAAAGTCATTTGCTTGTTTTAACGATCATGGCCGAAAATTGTATCATATGTTTAGATGGTATTTTGGTTTTAGCTAAGTATGGTGCAATTGAGATGATGAGTGAGATTTGGTAGTTGAATGGGTCTTGGGAATGTTTGTGCTCAATTTATAATCTCAATTCAATGCTAAACCCTTTACTTTCTCATTATGTTATTTAAACATTTTGAAACTCACTTTACTACATTCTTAAGTGTAGGATCCAAGCAAATGGCACCATTGCGTCAAGCAATGAGGCTCTCTTATACAACATGGTCGGATAAGGAAAAGAAACGTTACTATCATCTTCAACGGTATGCGAATGTTCAAAGGACATTGTGGTTAGATGATATGATGATGTCTAAAATGGGGATAGGAAATCAAGTCAAATACTTGCTAGGATATATGGATCTTTGAAGGTTATCTGAAATCAACTACCCAACCTATGTCCAACCGACCCTTCAATTCCTAGCAACCATGGATTTCCATCATGGAAGTGACTTTGAAGCAAGTCTCGGGTATGTCATCTTCTGTATCAATAACAAAGAATACATCATCTCGAAAAGAGACTTGTGTCGAGTTTATGGATTTGAGCGGAAGAGGAACAAGATTGGATTTCAAGAAGGATTGGATATAAGCAAGCTATGGAGGACGATAACTTTTGGAGGTTACGTTTAAGATGAAGCTACCATCACCAAGCTTCGCAATCCAATGATTCATTACACAATGGAGTTTTAGCGAACTCTTTCTTTGTGAATGGGAACTGCCACTTTATGACGAACAAGGCTATGCGTTTCTTGCTCCAAGGATTGAAGAAGAATCTTCGGGAGCATGGTGGAAGATGGTTTGATCCTTTGGGAGAAGACACTAACATGGGGATGATCTTCGTAGCTATCCTTCTTGAATATGTGGCGGATATCCAATTGCAAAGGAAGCCCGTAATGAGGATTGGAGGGATGCTTACACCATTTTTCCGTTATTTCGGAATACAACTTGAGAATTAGAAGAACAAGAAATATGATGAAGAGGTTAACGATGAGAACCTCATTTAGGGTAGAAGGATTGACATGCAATACTTATTGGTCCTAAGGTTCATCTTCGGGTTTGGCCCTAATGGAGAAGTCCTCTATACCTTCATGAACGTGCATAGGAAATGACACGTTTCTAACTCCCTTTGAAGCGTTGGAATACAACTACGGTGACTCCCTCGATTGTCTTTAATCTCCCACCAAAACTACCTACAAAGAGAAAGGAACTCCACCTACATCCGGTAATCCAACTAGATGACGAACGAGAAACCCCTGAAAGAGAATATGATGAAGAGAGTTTTGGACGCGAGTTCCTCAACCACCATTGTGAGCCTCCAACCCAAAGAACACCCCATGAGCATCTCTTGGAGAATAAAGTGAAGCGCAACACTCTACAACTCAAGAAGAACACAAACATAAACTCACGGTTGTGGAAGGCGATCAAGGGAAGCGCTAAATACAACCGGTATGCCTCATCAATCAATAGTGAAGAGGAAGATTCAAAAAAGAAGAAGCAAGTATTATAAATGTTGAGATATTCGGTGTTTCACCCGCCTTTGACCATCCAAGAACCGCTTGAGGAACCAATAAAACCACCAAGAATTTCATTTCAAGAGGAATCATGGAAAAGAAACGGAAAGGACCCCATTGGCGAGACTTCGGGACCAAGGTTGGGATCCTTCCATTATGAAGACCTTGAGCCATCCATTGATTCATCAAGACACTCATTCATATGTGTTTTCTAAAAGGTACACGTACTTCCCATTGTGAATACCATTGCATGTTTTTCATTTTTCATGAGTATTTTTATTGGTCACTCTCACGGTTTAAAGTTCACCGAGACGGTGAAATTTAAGTCCGGGGGAGGGGCTTAGTACTAATACTATTTTTAATTTTGATTTTTTTTCTTTTCTTTTTATGCATGTTGAGTCTTGCATTGTAGATAGTTATGAATTATAAAAAAAAACCAAAAAAATTGAAAAATTTCCGAAAAAACCAAAAACATTTTCATTTTTTTTTCAAAATTTCATATAGATTGCATACATTTGTGCATACTTAGTTTGTAGGAGCATATAGGATAGCATTTTGCATAGGGAACAATGATGATACTACCTCATATATTGATAAGTTTTGCTTAATGAATAATGCCCTCATTAGAAGTAAGATGATGCCTAGACCGCTTTTAGTCTTAGGAAAATCCTTGAACGGAATTGATCACCTGAAAGATCTTTGCGAATGTTGAAGTAGATTGTCTCTTGAATCAATTCCTTTCTAATAAGGCTTTTTAATGAACTTTAGTATCTTGCTTATGGGCATTGTCATACTTGACCATGGGAATTCATTACATTTGAGTTATGTTCTATTCATTTGTACCACTCTTTCTTAGCTCAAATAGCTACTCTCCTCTTTAGAGTAGTAATCTACCCTTAAGAACCCTTAAACCTTTTCTTAAAACCCCCTATGATTTCGATATGTGAGGCCTCTTTAGGAAAGTCCACACACGGGCAAAAACCCGCGTAAATTGAAGTTGAATGACAAAGAGGATACTTCCTTAGAGTTAGCCTCACTTTAAGGCTAACTAGAATCATAGGAGAGGAAAATCATTGTGGTTTTAGGTTTGTCTAAGTCTTGGGAATGGTTAGTGAGTACTGATAAAGTATATGTTCCCCAAGTGCTTATATGATCCTAGGTTGTTCCAATAAGAAAAAGAAAGAAGGTGAAAAATCAAAAAAGAAGTGAAACACTAGAGATTAGTAATAAGTTAAAGCTCTAACCTTAGAAAACTAAAAGCCTAGAGAGTCAACCCTTAAAAGAAAAAGAAACAAAGAATCTAAGTGATTAGATAGTGGCTCTTGAAATACAAAAAGAAGGTTAGTAACTTAGAAGTTTAAAATGTTTAAGAATCTCTAGTTGTCTACAAATAGAAAGAAAAAGAAAGAGTGAGTTTGATTCAATAAAAGTCTATGGTTTCTAGAATTAGGATGGGTAGAATATCAAGTAAGTGTCTAGATCCTTAGAAAGCACTGGGGGTGGGAACAATTAGAGGAATTAAATGCTTTGTATGCATAAATTTTTCGACTACCACCTTGCTTTTGCCTAGTGTCTTGCATTACTTTGTTTGAGAGAAAACAATCAAAAAATCGAGTGAACCCTCTTCTTTTTACACTTCTTTACATTAAACCCTTCTTAAAACTACAAACCAAATGGATAAGATACATTTCCCATGAGAATAGAACTCACTCCTTAGCTTAATTGAATGTAAAAAGGAATTGATGATGAGATAGTCTATGG
>OVAN01011864.1:0-14270 GCA_900406275.1 Anastatica hierochuntica | reverse complement strand
TATATATATTCACGTGATACTAGGAATATTGTGGCAAGGACAATAACGTCTATATTTAATGAATACAATATTCTCCAAATCTTATGGTAGCATATATATATAGATATTTATTGTTTACATTTATGATAGTAATCATGACATATATTTTTCTAGTATTATGGTAGGGTTAGTTTTCAACATTTACGGATATTAGTTAAGGAGAAAGAAATGAAACTGCACATCTTATATATGGATATTTACGAAGATCTTGTAAATGTAGTACTTAATGTCCAACGCTTCGCTTTGTAGGAGTTTTGACGAACCATGAATTTATTTTCATGCATGGTTTAAACCCATTTAATTTTTCCTTTTAATTATGCAAAAAACCTTACATTAAAGTTTTCTTAAAGGGTGAATAACCGTTGGGAAGATTATAGGTTAACTTTTCCTTATATATGAACCACCATAAGTATTTTTTTTTTGTCCAACTCTGCACTCTTTTGTAATATAAGTCCAAAATGTCATCTCTACCCAATTTGCCCGATGATATCTTACTAAAATAATGGCTCTCATTGGTGAGGATTGTGCAACCCATCTAAAACTGTTTTTGCTAGCGGATAAACCATCTTATAAACTTATCGACACATAGGAAGTGCTGTGTAGCTGTAATTTATATGGTGTTTCTCAACACAGGAGATCAATTCAAGAATATGGAAATTGGTGGTGTTTTTTTTTTTGAGAAATGCGTAGCTGCATGTAATTTAGGAACTGTCTACTATGAAGCTTTGCACCTCACAACAGACGGTAGAGACCTACACAGAACCATTCGCATGCTTGAACTTAACGTCTCGTCTGAAGAGGCATCAACTCTTGCTTTAGGTATGTTTTATGCTTACTTTGGGAACACATTGCAGGCAAGCGTCAGATTTAAGATGTACGCTGAGAACTACGTCACATGACTTATTTAGATTTCATCACCTTTGTGAGCGCATCAAAATTGAGTTGTCTTGGTTTTATAATCCAGTCGATGACACCGATTGGTATATGTCAAAGGATGATGCCGTTCAGTTTCCCAATTTTTAATTACCATGACCCTGTTTGGGAGCCCTTTTGTAACGTGTGCAAGCTACTTCATACAACACAAGAAATGTGAGACATATTTTGAGTATAAACTATAAAGTATGTGTCATAGTAATGTCATTTGCTGTGAATTAGTTTTTTCTTTAATATATAAACTATTCTTTCGATGCGTAATTAGGTGATGGTGTGTTTTTTACTAACATTTAATATATTTTGACCCATTTATGTACAACTTTAAATTCGCTACCTACCCAAATCAAAGCATCCTATACAACCGATATATATACAACACTCCCTAACATAAAGAACTTCAATCTCAAAAAAGGTTGTAATATGCTTTTAGTTATAAATTATCATGTTTGTTAAGTTTCAAGTTTAAATTTGTGTTCAATGATTGTTCTTCCTTTAAATAAATTTTTTTTTTATCATTTCCAAGTTTTACACAGTCAAGAAGTACCCTAAACTATAGAACCTTAAGCTCAACACCATAAACCATAAACGCTAACCTAAAACCCTGAAACCTAAGCAGTACACCTGAGTGTACAGGTGTGCGTGTTTCACCTGAGTGTACAAGTGCGCCTGTACACCAAGGTGTACAGCATAAGCTGTACATCATGGTGTATAGAAAAACCTGTACACCAAGGTGTACAGCCTAAGTCGTTCACCTAAGTGTATGGGTGATACCGTACACCATGGTGTAAAAATTAGGTGTACACCATGGTGTACCATCTGCGGTTGGTGTATGAATGAAGGTGTATCGTTTGAAAATGTTTTAAGATTATGCAACTTAATACCCTAAACTTTTAGTGTATAGGTGCTGGTTCACCAACGTGTGAAGCATAAGTCGTACACTTCAGTGTACAAGTGCGTTACACCAACGTGTACATAATAAGTCATACACCTAAGTGTACACCTTAGTGTACAGGTACGCCGATACAACATGGTGTACATATTAGGTGCACTGTTGGTGTACCATGTTTGGTTGGTGTACACATCTAAGTGAATGGTTTGCATGTTATACAAATATTCACCTTTAAGCCATATAAGTAAGAAATCCATTGAACGACCAATACTACATTTCGAACTAACACGTACACCATAGTAGACACAGTTTAGGTCCTGAACGAATGTTTATCACAAAAAAGGTTGTCTCACTAAATACATATGGCAGTTAAGCGGCAGTTCCACGTAATTATCACTGACTTAATAACTCTTATCAAGGCAAAGGACCTTTGCATATCACTTTTTATTGTGTCCACTTTGGCGACACCTTCCACACTTGTTCTCCTTATGCCTCTTCACATTTCCCTCCTATATGTCGAGAAATATATTAATACAATATACAAACTATATTTTTACATATGTAAAAACATGATTCTTACCGGTATCTCTCCAACATATGCTTTTCTTTTTTTAGAGGCCTCTTGGGAGGTCTTTTTTGTAATTGGTGGAGCAATGTCATCATCATCCTTTACCTCAGATGGTATATCCAAATCGTCGAAAATTAGGAACATGTAGAGAAATGATACGTAGACTGTTCATCCACTTATGTTTTTTTAAATATCCTCTACATACGCCTTGTACCCCACAAGACGAAAAATAGCAGATAAAATTGCATATCGACATGGTATTCCAAGAATATGGAATTTGTAACAAGAACATGTACGCTTCTCTAGACTAACATGACAAGCGTATCCAGTTGACATCTATATGACCTCAAAATCACACGTATCAAGTGGTACCCCTGAGAAACCCCCTGACAGCTCCAACTGTGCCACTAGAACTTTTTCAACTTCAATAGTCACATCTCCATCCAATTTCCATATTGTACACCATCTGCTCTCAACCCATCTACTTATCATTCACCGGATAAATTGAAGTAAAGCTATAATAGAATTGTCCCTTGCGGGAAGAAGAGCATTTTTCAGCGACTCAGCTATATTTGAAGAGAAAAGATTGTACCTATTCCCCTTGAAGTGAGACCGCGTCTAATGATCAACCTTGATTTTCACCAGATAGTCCCAACATCGTTTGTCCTCTTCTTAATATCATTGTAAATCTTCTTAAACTTTGATGCTGTAAAAGTTTCCACAACTTTATTTACTATTTCCTTCTGATTTCTCTTCTTGAATCTAGCATCGACATTCCTTTTGAGGTATTCAAGGCATGCACCATGGTGATCGAGAAGAAACCATCCTTCTTTAGCATTATATATAGCTCTACATCTTTTAGAAATAAAAGTTAGCTATGAACTATCATTAATGATGCATTCAAGATTCTTAAAAAACCATGACCAAGAGTCGTTTTTCTCGCTGTCCATCACAACAAAAACGATTGGAAATATTCGGAAATATGCATCTTTTCCACTAGCCGAGAGAGAACACCCTTGTATTTGCCAAACATGTGAGTACCACCAACAACTACGACCTTCCGTAAATGCTCCCACCCATCTATAAATTCCTTTAGGGCCATGAAAACGTACTTAAATCATCTTTTCCCTTCCTCATCCACTTCGGTTTCAATATGACATATTGTGCCAGGATTAGCATACTTTAACACATAAAAGTAAAGAGGCAGTAGCTGGTACGAACTCTCCTCTGTTACTTGGGTCGCCACAATAGCCAACTCTTTTGCTTTCCAGCACTTTGAATAACTAGCCATGAACTTAGATTTTATGTGAAGGATCTCCTGCAATTCCATTGCCCGTGGTCCAGCTATGTGAGATTCATACTTTGATGTTAAAAGTGCAGCTGTGACCTTGGATGTTGCGAGTTTTTTTACTAGCCTTTGATTTTCGATGAGCATGTATGCACCGGATTTTCTTCCTAACCTGATACATCTCTGAATCTCGAATATGGCTTGCCATGACCCTCCAATTGCACCTTGCATCATAACATTTTACAACTGTGTAATCTTTCACATGCCTCTGGAACCAGAACCTGAATATCTAATTGATTCCAAAAATTGAACATGCAATTTTAAATTGTTCCATGTTATCAAATATTTTGTACATCTTTATATCTCCATCCTCCTTGCTAAAATCAATATTATCTTTGATGTTGTAATTTCTGTCAACCATATCATTAAACATAAGCTCAAGATCCTCATATCCATATATTCTTTTGTCATTCTAATGCCTTTTTGTAAACCACTACCTCCATTATCAGGTCTAACAACATCTTCCACCACCACAATATCGAGATATGAATCCACAAAATCAGCATCATCTTCATCTAAATTTTGATGGCTTCTCATGCTTTCTTTTGGAGGTGTGATGACAACAACCCCTTCGGATTCACCAACTTCCATAACCCCAACTGTAACTCTTGAAGTACAGTTATAAAAGTTTGGCTCATCTCCATATTCACCGTAATCAATAGTTCAAGTAGCAGGTTGTACACCAGAATCCGACTGAGTAGGCACACAGTATTATCCTCCTCTTCGTTCTCGTCCCTTAAAACCAAGTCATTCTAATAGTCATGATCATAATATTCATCGCTCACATATTTTTCATCGGTACACTCATCCTCTCATTGTTCATATGTGGCATCCTCACTTTTTTCATATGTGTCATCCTCATCATTTTGTCCACTATCTTCCTCTTCGTAATCTTCATTTTCTTCCTTATCTTCGTATTCGTTGTCTTCCTCATCTTCATTATTTTCCTTATCCTCCTTATCTTCCTCAATTTCCTTGTCTTCCTAAACTTCCTTATCTTCCTTATCTCTTTTATCATCATCTACTTTATCATCCTTATCATTAGCTTTTTTATCAAATAGAGCATCATCTCTGCTATCAATGACATCATCAACTCGCTTACCAACGATATCAGCAGTTTCCACATCTTTTGAAGCATGCGTACGAAGAGCATCCTCTAATTCATTTACGTGCTTTAAAAATGATTCGTCGAAGACAAAATTTGGACAATCATCTAACCCAACTTGGCAAATTCGATTTTCAGAAAAAGTTCTCGACTCTCCGCTAGAAGAACTGCTCTGTCTACAAGTGTCTGAACCAGTAACCGTACAATTCTCATTTCTAGAGCAAATACTCAACTATCCAACAAGTTCATAACTGCTAACCTTGCAAATCTCATGACACGAAACGTGCATCGTGCTTAGAAACACCAACTCATCACCAACAATTTCTTTGAATTAGACGAATAAGTTCAAGGATTTTTCTGCTTGATGTAGGGTGATAAACTTTCTCAAATCAATTTTGATCTTCACCTCAACTGGCGATTTCTCCTCTCAATAACATATTTTAACCGAGGTGACAGTGTTCTTCAACCCCTATAACTTAGCAATACCCTCCATGAAATCAACAACGCTTCCAATGGTTGAGTAATGAATTTTCTTTCCCATTCTTGACTTGTCAATTTTGAAATCCCATTCTCAGTTTGCATAAACAATCCAGCGACCCNCCGGCCCCCCGCCATAACCACAACGTATATATCCACTTCACCCCGAAATTACAAAAAAAAATCATGATTTTGTAACTTAATCACAAAGGAATACTAGGTGTACACAGAAAATGTCTAAATTTACCCGCACACCGTCCATGCTTTTCGTCCAATTTCATCTCTTTAACTTCGCAGCTCATCACTCTCCACCAAACTAGGTTTTGCGAGTGTTTTCACTTTACCAAACTCAATGTTTAACCGTGTCCACATACCTTTTAATATACCTTAATTATTTTTTAAAAATAACCAAAAAATCGTTCTTTCTCGTCATAAGTTGGGATATTGGTTTGCAGTTGATATTTTGCGGCCCGTTAGATTTGACCCATTAAACTTTTAGCCAAAGATTTAGTTACTCGCTATATATATTTTTTGGAAAATATGAATGAATAACCCNGAAAGAAAAACCCCACCCCCCCCCCCCCAACCATTAATTAAATTTCATATCCTCCCCTAAATGTAAATTACTTTTTTATCCCCAATTTTTCTTCTTTTTTTTAAATTGAGGTTTTTGGGTAAAATTCCCTCATTAAAATATTAATCTTTTTCTCTCACCCTCCTTAAAATTTAATTAATCATCCTCTATGTAATATTCATCTAATTAACCCTTTTGTGTCAAATTAAAATTTTCAAGTTTTTGGGTAGATTTTCTTATGCATACCCGTTCAAAATTGGACATACTTACTTATTACAATGGTTAAACATTTTTCTTATCAAATGTTCTAGCGAATCAACAACTTCACGTATTTAATTGATTACATAAATTTGAAAATTTTACAAATAGGATAGTTCGTAATGTTTGATAAAAATTAGATGCAGAAGTTTGGTATTTTAGTTAGTCACAAATATTTGAATTCTTAGTTATCCATAAATGCCAAATTTTCTTTATAAATTAATGCCTACAAATTGTATCTAAGTATAAATATGATAAATGTATGTAATGTTTCATACTACAAAAAATAAAAAAGAATACAGACCAAATACGTGAGTTTTCTTACTAAAAGTAGGGTAAAATCGAATTACCCACAAAACTCGACAAGGATATAATGGTCCAAAAAAAATTGGAGAAAGAAAAGTTACATACTTTTACTATTAAAATTTGAAAGTACCCATTTCTATAACTAAAACTTAAAATTTACCCACTTTTCTAAGTCACATTTTTTAGGTTATATGTTATTATTATTCGTTAGTAATGAATAAGCAAGATGATGATAAAAGTAGTTTAAACTGAGCCCAAAAAAAGTAATCTAAAAAATATTGTAAAGCTATATGTTTCCTTTCTAACCACTTGTTTATCTTTTTTTTTTACAAATTAGAAAACAGATTTTCGTAGCACTTTTAAAATGAAATGGTAAGTTCTAAAATTAAATTTTATGTTTTCGTCGCGTGTCTAAAACAAATTTTTAAATTTTTCGCGTTTGCAAGAGAGTGTGTTTTCCCACAAAGAGTCCATGCAACCTAAGATTTGAATCCCAAAACATGTTGTATTAACTTTAATATATTTGGCTTTCAAAGAGATAAAATATATTTTGAATCGTTATATTCAAGCTGAGTTTTTGAGATTGGAATCATCAGAATGAGTTCCATTGAATACATCTGGACTTTGAAAACTTCTGGGGTCAAAAGTTGTAATACTTACAAACATTGGGTCTATGGGTCAAAGCTCAAAATTTTTTGGCGTAATATTCGAGAGGGACACTAGATGAACTGAGCAGCTACATATTGTAGTTCGGTTTGTAAGTAAACCATTCTCAATGCATATATACCAATAAGTATTTAGCATTGTCAAGTATTTAACCGGCTTTAAATTCTTAGATTTTTTGGTGAATTCTTTGGTTAACTTGTTCCTGAAGGCAATAGCCAGCCCTAACCTAACTTAAGTCACAATCTTTGTCACTCTCTTTTGAAATCTATGCAACACAACATGCTTTCCATTTTATATGTTACACAAAGAGGATTTGAGAAATCTGATCTTGGTCTACTCAAAAGAATCCATAAAACCTCAATCCAATAACCCCTCATGAGAACCAGCTACAACATATTTTGTAAGTTGAAGTCGGTATTTGCCCGGTTTCTCGGATATATACGGCTTCAGCCACTGCGTTTGCCGCATCACGGGATTTTCTAGCTACTGCTGAAGCACGTTTCTCTTCTGACCTTTGCTTAGCCATCGCGATTTTCTTCACCATATTTGCTTCAGCTTCAGCTTTCATCTGCTCAACTTTAGCCTACCAACATAGTTTTAACAATGCTATAGCAGTGAATTTTGGTGCGAGTGACCAAGTTTAAGTCTGAACTTGATCCCTGAACGTCTCAGATTACCTCAATACGTCGCAGCTCTGCTTCGAGTTTGGCTTTCTCCCGACTTTCCCAAGCTTGGATTCTGATTTCTTCTCGCTTATACCTAAACATTTTGAGTTTCTGTAAAAGAAGAACAACTCGTAGTAAGTATATTGACTCTATGTTTCTTCAGAGGAGCACACAGACCTCGCATTGTGTTTTGATTTCTCTGCTTCTTCCCAAGCAGCTGCTCGTCTTCCAAACTCTATCATCTGTGCCTTCTCTGCATCTAAATTGTTGCTATTGTTCTCCTCTTCATTATCTTCCTTATCTTCCTCAATTTCCTTATCTCCCTCCACTTCCTTATCTTCCTTATCTCTTTTATCATCATCTACTTTACCAACCTTATCATTAGCTCTTTTATCAAATAGAACATCATCTATGCTATCAATGACATCATCAACTCGCTTACCAATGACATCAGCAGCTTTCACATCTTTTGAAGCATGCGTACGAAGAGCATCCTCTAATTCATTTACGTGCTTTAAAAATGCTTCGTCGAAGACAAAATCTGGACAATCATCTAACCCAACTTGGCAAATTCGATTTTCAGAAACATTTCTCGACTCTCCGCTAGAAGAACCGCTCTGTCTGCAAGTGTATGAACCAGTAACCGTACAGTTCTCATTTCCAGAGCAAATACTCAACTATCCAACAGGTTCATAACTGCTAACCCTGCAAATATCATGACACGAAACCTGCATCGTTCTCAGAAACACCAACTCATCACCAACAATTTGTTTGAATGAGATGAATAAGTTCAAGGAATTTTCTGCTTGATGTAGGGTGATAAACTTTCTCAAATTGATTTTGATCTTCACCTGAATTGGCGATTTCTCCTCCCAATAACATATTACAACTGAGGCGACAGTGTTCTCCAACCCCTATAACTTAGCAATACCCTCCATGAGATTAACAATGCTTCCAATGGCTGAGTAATGAATTTTCCTTCCCATTCTTGACTTGTCAATTTTAAAATCCCATTCTTCGTTTGCATAAACAATCCAGCGACCTGCCATAACCACAACGTATATATCCACTTCACCCCAAAATTACAAAAAAAACATGATTTTGTAACTTAATCACAAAGGAATACTAGGTGTACACAGAAAATGTCTAAATTTACCTGCACACCGTCCCTGTTTTTCGTCCAATTTCATCTCTTTAACTTCGCAGCTCATCACTCTCCACTAAACTAGGTTTTGCGAGTGTTTTCACTTTAAGAAACTCAATGTTTAACTGTGTCCACATACCTTTTAATTTACCTTAACTATTTTTTAAAAACAACAAAAAATCGTCCTTTCCCGTCATAAGTTGGGATATTGGTGTGCAGTTGATATTACGCGGCCCGTTAGATTTGACCCATTAAACTTTTAGCCAAAGATTTAGTTACCCGCTATATATATTTTTTGGGAAATATGAATNAAAAACCCCAACCCCCCCCCCCCCCATTAATTAAATTTCATATCCTCCCTTAAATGTAAATTACTTTTTTACCCTCAATTTTGCTTTTTTTTATTAAATTGAGGTTTTTTGGTAAAATCCCCTCATTAAAATATTAATCTTTTTCTCTCACCCTCCCTAAAATTTAATTAATCATCTTCTATGTAATATTCATTTAATTAACCCTTTTGTGCCAAATTAAAATTTTCAAGTTTTTGGATAGATTTCCTTATGCATACCCGTCCAAAATTGGACATACTTACTTATTACAATAGTTAAACATTTTCCTTATCAAATGTTCTAGCGAATCAACAACTTCACGTATTTAATTGATTACATGAATTTGAAAATTTTAAAAATAGGGTAATTCGTAATGTTTGATAAAAAAAAAATTAAATGCAGAATTTTGGTATTTTAGTTAGTCACAAATATTTGAATTCCTAGCTTCCCATAAATGCCAAATTTTCTTTATAAATTAATGCCTACAAATTGTATCTCAAGTATAAATATGATAATTGTATGTAATGTTTCATACTACAAAAAATAAAAAAGAATACAGACGAAATACGTGAATTTTGTTACTAAAAGTAGGGTAAAATCGAATTACCACAAAATTCGACAAGGATATAATGGCTCAAAAAAAATTTGGAGAGAGAAAAGTTACATACTTTTACTATTAAAATTTGAACGTACCCATTTCTATAACTAAGACTTAAAATTTACCCACTTTTCTATGTCACCTTTTTATGTTATATGTTATAATTATACATTAGTAATGTATAAGCAAGATGATGATAAAAGTAGCCTAAACTGAGCCCAAAAAAGGTAATCTAAAAAACATTGTAAAACTATATGTTTCCTTTCTAACTACTTGTTTGTCTTTCTTTTTTACAAATTATAAAACAAATTTTCGTAGCATTTTTAAAATGAAATGGTAAGTTCTAAAATTAAATTTTATGTTTCGGTTGCGTGTCTAAAACAAATTTTTAAATTTTTAGCGTTTGCAAGAGTTTCTGTTTTCGTACTATTTCTAAAACAGAAGACATATCCCACAAAGAGTCCATGTAACCTAAGATTTGAATCCCAAAACATGTTGTAATAACTTTAATATATTTGGCTAACTAATTTTCTAAATTTTTCAAATTTTCATTAGAGGTAAAATATATTTTGAATCGTTATATTCAAGCTGAGTTTTTGAGATTGGAATCATCAGAATGAGTTCCATTGAATACATCTGGACTTTGAAAACTTCTGAGTCAAAAGTTGTAATACTTACAAACATTGGGTCTATGGATCAAAGCCCAAAATTTTTTGGCGTAATATTCGAGAGAGACACTAGATGAACTGAGCAGCTACAGATTCCAGTTCGGTTTGTAAGTAAACCATTCTCAATGCATATATACCAATAAGTATTTAGCATTGTCAAGTATTTAACCGGCTTTAAATTCTTAGATTTTTTGGTGAATTCTTTGGTTAACTTGTTCCTGAAGGCAATAGCCAGCCCTAACCTAACTTAAGTCACAATCTTTGTCACTCTCTTTTGAAATCTATGCAACACAACATGCTTTCCATTTTATATGTTACACAAAGAGGATTTGGGAAATCTGATCTTGGTCTACTCAAAAGAAACCATAAAACCTCAATCCAATAACAATAGCCCCTCATGAGAACCAGACACAACCTATTTTGTAAGTTGAAGTCGGTATTTGCCTGGTTTCTCGGATATATTCGGCTTCAGCCACTGCCTTTGCCGCATCACGGGATTTTCTAGCTACTGCTGAAGCACGTTTCTCTTCTGACCTTTGCTTAGCCATCGCGATTTTCTTCACCATCTTTGCTTCAGCTTCAGCTTTCATCTGCTCAACTTTAGCCTACCAACATAGTTTTAACAATGCTTTAGCAGTGAATTTTGGTGCGAGTGACCAAGTTTAAGTCTGAACTTGATCCCTGAACGTCTCAGATTACCTCAATACGTCGCAGCTCTGCTTCGAGTTTGGCTTTCTCCCGACTTTCCCAAGCTTGGATTCTGATTTCTTCTCGCTTATACCTAAACATTTTGAGTTTCAGAAAGAGAAGAACAACTCGTAGTAAGTATATTGACTCTATGTTTCTTCAGAGGAGCACACAGACCTCGCATTGTGTTTGGATTTCTCTGCTTCTTCCCAAGCAGCTGCTCGTCTTCCAAACTCTATCATCTGTGCCTCCTCTGCATCTAAATTGTTGCTATTGTTCTCCTCTTCTTCTTTACTTGCCCAAGCTGCGATGTTCGTCTTCCCTAGTTGAACTCCCAGAGCTACAATCTCTCGTCTCGTCTTCGCTTTCATTTCCTCCTCAGATAGTTCTCTTCTTGTGTTTTTTGACGATTCTTGTGACAAAGAAGATTCCTCTTGTTGACCTCCTCTAGGAGTAGAAGGGAGAGATGAAGTCGGGCTGCGAAGAGGAGTTGTTGCACCAACTGGTGTGACAGATCTTGAAGGTTCTTGACTCGGTATTGGCGTCATTTCGGTACCCATATCTCTCATACATACAGAACGAATCGCAGGACCACCTTCACACATAAAAACACTTCATTGTCATGCTCCATGAGCTCCAATAATAAAAAAAAAAAAAAACTCACCACAACAATAGTCAGTTTTACCTGTTGTATTATCATGTGATGAAACCTTTGTTGTATCCACCAGATCACTGCATTGTATGGATTGATCGAACTGCGAGTTCCCTCCATATCCTTGACTTAGAATTGGATGTGGAGCCAGTGGAACAGAATTAGGTAACTTCTCTAATCCATCAGTTTGTGAGGATTGGTCTGGATCCATCCTCGGTTTATTATGCTCGTAACCTGCATTATCAGGCACAACTCTCACCGGAATCCGGTTCCCTTGACCATTCTTCCTCATCACCATGTTCTGTCTGCTCATTATCCACTTCTCAGCATCATTCCATTTGGATGGAATTTGTCTAGAAGGGTATGCTCTTGAGACATGATTCTGATTTGAACGCTCACCATGAGCTCGGTGAAACTCAAAGCTCGAAGAGCTAGCGTTACTGTCATAATCAAGATTTTCATCTTCTTGAGATCTCATTATATGAGGATAAGCCATACTTAAGTCTCCTTTCTTGAATTGCTGAGGTCTGGATCGATCATCACGCTCGATTAGGTCCAAAACCGGCTCATTTGGAAGTTTAGCTACTCCTATTGCCGTAGCTGAAGCCACCACTAGAAGTCAGACATAACAGTAACAGAACAACGACACAAACTTTAGCCACCAAGCATACAAAAACGGAGCAAATGCTTAAAATTTAGCTAAAGTTTAGGAGGTAAATCGATTAAAGACTTCCACTATAACATAAAGCAAAGACAAAAATCAGAACAGGGCAAAGACACAAACTTTATCCAAGAAACAGAGCAAAGACAGAGACTTAAAGTTATCAATAGAGGACAAGGAAGACGAGAGACAAAACCATTATCATCGTCGTGTGAATCAGATATAGAAGCTAACAAGCTGTTCTTGGAGAACTCGATGTCATCTGAAACCTGAAGACGGGAAGGAGATGTTCTTGATGAGTTTGTGTTGGATCCTTCTCTCTTCTTGCTATTGTCTGGACCCATTAGCTTCATTCGCAGCTTTGTTGGCGAGATTATGCTCTTCTGCAAATATATAAACCCTAAAAATTATTGAAATTTCTAGATTCAACAGTTTAAAAAGACAAACAAACTAATAACTTTTTCTGATAAACCAAATTTTTTTAAAAATGAACTGAAGAAAACACACAAAGAAACAAAAAAAGTTAATTTCTTTTTCCCAGAAATTCTTCAACAGGGGAAAACCCAGAAAGTAAAAGGTAGAAGAAGAGTGAAACTCACTGTAACATTTTTTTGGGGTGCACAAAATCATTGTCACATATTACATATTCAATAATTCAAACGAAGAAAAACAGAGAGAAGCTAAGAGTGTAATAATAAGGACAAAACAGAGAAGTACATAAGAAAAAGAAGATTGAAAACCAGTGAAAAATGTCGTACTTGTGTGAGAGAGAGAAGATTTTAATTACCTGCACTTTCTCTATCCTCTCGTACTCCATTGCCAATGCCAAATCCTCTCTCTATCTCAATGTCTTTATATTTCTAGATTTTTATGAAGTTCCTTAATGTATGTGAAGCTTTCTCGCACACACTAATCCTCTTTCCTCTCAAGAAGATGAAGAAGAGAAGAGAGACAAATGGGGTTTTTCTTTCTGAATAGAATAGAGTTTTAGGAATTTCTAGATAATGATTGAAGAAAAGACTAATATTTTGTATTTTTACATTTTTGGCAATTGTTTTATGTCACTGTATATATACTAATATTTTATTTTATTTTTTTTAATGAAGATACTGTCCACGCTGGTCCACAATTGCTTTTCAGAGCACCTGCAACTGTTAAGGGGTTTTTAGCTCTAAAACTTAGGCAAAACTAATTAAAAAACAAATTAAAAAACATGTTTATGTAAGAATCGGTTCTTATTTAAGCATTTTAACGACCCAAGTTGTTAGTGACGTGGCGTTGTCTGATTGGGCGTGGGTGAAATCAGTTTTTTTTTAGATCAGAACAATTTCATTTTCTGATCTGTTTTGAATCCGTTTCAGATCCGTTTTTTTTCTGTTTTTCAGTTTTTAGAACCGTTACATATTCATTTACGATTTTTGAAGTTTCGGATCCGTTTCAGATCTGTTTAAAATATCTCGATCCGAGCCCAAAATACCGGAAAATATCTGTTTCGGTTCCGTTTCGGTTCCGTTTCAGATCCGTTTTTTTTTCAGTTTTTGGAACCGTTACATATTCATTTACGATTTTTGAAGTTTCAGATCTGTTTAAAATATCCCGATCTGAGCCCAAAATACCGGAAAATATCTGTTTCGGTTCCGTTTCATATCTGTTTTTTTTGTTTTTCAGTTTTTGGAACCTTTACATATTCATTTACGATTTTT
>OVAN01011862.1:0-14272 GCA_900406275.1 Anastatica hierochuntica | reverse complement strand
GGAAGTCGAATGAAGCCTGAGAAGAGTGAAGAAGAGACGTGGGATATTTAGCTTGGATGGGCTTCTATAGTGCATTGAAGATGTTTAGTGTGAGTTTTAATGCACAGTGACGCAAGAAGAAGTTTATACATGAGAATCTTTGCGTTGAGTTTATTAAAGTGTTAGGGGCTGACGTGGCACGCAGAGGACAACTTCAAATTTTACCTAGGTGGATAAGCTGGGAGGTTAGAATTAACACCTTTTAATTAGTTAGATACCTGCTCAAATTTGTGTTGTGGTTTGTTTGATTTACATAGGAAGTTTCTCAACAGTATGTTAATGTGATTCTAATCTCCTTTGCATCTGTGAATCGCAGGCCAAAAGCATTGATAGTAGCTCATAGACTTGCATATGGTTAAATACAAACATGGTTGTTTAGTTATGTTTTGATGTTTAATTACTTCAGGTTAATCATCAGAGGCTTATAAAATTCTCCATGCGCTTAGAGATGAGACAATGATCTTCTCGGTTTTAGATGTTGGAGATACTATCCGAGATAGAAGAATAAGGTAATCAGTTTGTCTATTTTTGTGTAACACTACCTATGAGATACGATTTCCAACTGATACCTATACAATTGGTTTGAAGGTAGGTTTGGTAAATGACAAGTTATAATCGCAAGTTAGCAATTGATGTTAAGTGTGGTCTTAAATTAACCCCCCAATGTAGGTCAATCATAGTTTGAGAAATGATTCCCCCTTATTGGCAATTCAGACTCTATTTAAACCGGTGGCTAATATTGCTTACTACTTTTAATGTTTTATAACTTAGCTTTTTGGTTGATTAATTGTCCTTGCTCCAGAAAATAAACAAATTTTTTTTTTTTCGTTCCCTGGCATAATGGATCATTAATGACCTTGACTGTCGTGCAATTTTGTTAGTGAGAATATAAAAGAATATTTGTTTATGATGAGCAAGACCAGATGATTCTTGGAAAAGATTTTTTTTTAACGCCAAATTAATTTGTAAGATGGTTTTACTCTCTTTTGGCACCATTGTTTGTGTACTGCAATTTGTGTTGTGTGTAGGTTTCTAGAGAGAGTCTGCATCATAAGAAGAGTTGAAGAAAGTACTGTCCAAATGGAGGTATTAAAAACTTAGGCAGAGGAGTGATAAGAAAGAGAGCAATACTTCAAAAGAAGATAAACATGCTAGATAATAATGACGAGGGAACCAACATACGATTCGACTCAGCGAATTCTCTCTGGGATTATTTTCACTTTACGAGTTAATTAGAACGTTTTTCATTTTTAGCCACATTTTATTTTACAGGTAAAATATATGTCCTTTTTTTATTAAGCTTAGTTGCCATCTGTTTCCCTTCTTAATCTGTTTACTGAGCTAATTGTAATTTGTTAAGATGAACTCTTTCCATAGAGAACTCCTCAGTTCTCTTCTCCAATTCGCTAAGGCTACTATTTCCTCTTTACCACATTTGTCAGAATAAACAGCACTGAACCATGAAATTAGTAAAATAAGAAAACAACAGTAAAATGAAAAAGAGAAAAATACCAAAACGTAAGCGTAGATGAACTCTAGTTACTTGAGACATAGCAAAGATAGAGGTAAGAGCGTGTGAACGACAAAGAGTGGGCATAAAAGAATAATTTGGAGTATGAGTAGTATTAAAATATAAGTAGAGATTGTTAAAAAGAGAGGAAAGTTATGAATGATACTAGATTAAAATAAAAACAATGTTGGAGTTTTCGATTCGATCAGAGTAAAAAAACTATGAACGAAGAAAATATCCTTTACCGTGAAATAAATGCTTTTCAACCTTCTCCGGTTAATAATATAATATAGGCTTTGTATTCAAGGTTCTACATGTGTATACTACACGAACATAAATTTAAGATCACTCTGATCTCCGAGGGCATCCATTCTAAATTTGGTATTAAATTTTTAAATTCATAAAAAATAACATTAATAAGTATAAATTATTAAAAAGAAAAAATATAAATATATAGTTACACACTAGAACACGGAAAAAAGAAATTTGTTAATTTATTTGTTTTTTAAGCACACTAAATAGATATACAAAAAAATAAAAATATTTAACAACCGTTAAAATTATACTTAGATATATGTTTAATAAAACGAGATTAAAAAAAAGAAAGAAGAGACAGAATTCTCAGATTCACATATATAAAAACTCCTAAGCATATGCATCAATTCAAGATTAATACATAAATGGTTGAAAGATTAACACATAAAATTGAACATCTATGTAAATCCAAAAACAATTGATTAAGTCACAACATATATTTTTGGTTTTTAGATTAAATTTGAATAAATCGAAAATTAAACCAAAACAAAGATTCTTTTAATATAATAGCAATTTTCATGTTAGCCGAAAAACTCAATCGAAACTAAATTGATATTCAGATTCGAAATCTTTTAATCTACTAAATTTTTACTTTTAAGAAATCATCATACTAATTAAAATGAGTTATTGTAAGCTATTATTTCTTTACCTGTTCATTATTTCTATACTAATATTTAATAAATACTCTTGGAAATATAACGTAAGTTAGTAAAATATTAAATTAGATGCCATGATAAATAAATGGAAAAATAAAGAAAAACAAATATGAAAATAAAGAAAAACTTGACATCAGAAAAAGATCGAGATCCGAGATAAATAACAAAAAAAATCTTGCTTTTATAAAATTATGAACTTTTTCATATTTATGGATTTTTTATTTTTAATATGTTAGTGATAAAATATAAGTATATCATATCAAAATTGTTCAATCAAAACAGATGCAACACAGAGAAACAAATTAACATATAGAAATATGACATCTAAATAAAACTATTAATAAGATAAAAGTTTTCCAATATTACATGTTTATAGATATATAATCATGTTTCCACTTAACCGTAATTATTTTACATTTAAATCAATCAAATATTTTGTATAAAGTATAAATTTCTAATTAACAAAAAAACACATATTAACTCTTACATTTATTATACTTTAAATATTACATAAATATAGAAACTTTTTTAAAAATAATATCATTTAAACAACTTAACTATTGATTGTGATTAGTTCTCTTGATTACAGAAAACAGAATTTGATAAAAAAAAAAAGGATTACGAAAATTTGTGAATCCAAACTCTTCCACCACACTTTTAAGCAAAACACAATATATTAAAATTGTTATACATATATAGAATATAACAAAAAAAATGCAAAAATTAAAAATAACAAACATATAACACCAACTATAAAAACAAAATTTACAGCACAAATCCGCACGTATGCGCGTGTGTCTCCTAATTCTTAATAAACCTCAAAATTTAATGGATCCTAATGGGTTAATGTCTAAATATCGTGATATTAAAGGGGATGAATCGAAATGGGATGGTTCGCTCATTTCAACATCACTAATCAATAATATATTTAGAGAGTGATAGAGAAAAACTGATCATGAGATTGAAAATATCATGAGTAAGCCCACTAGTTTCACATTTGCTTTTAGGAGACAAGTAATTTAATCTTTTGCAAGGTAAATGGTGAAGAATGTATGGTGTATTAGATATATTAAAACAATAGGAGCAACTTATCGGATTATAGAGTAATTTTGTCAAATCGTCCATACAATTTGAACATGCAGTTGCACTAGAGATGTCAATACAGACCGTAATTTACGGGTTAGACCAAGTAGAACCATTACAGACGAGTTTGGATACGTTAAAGATTGTCCATAAAAATGCGGGTCACACGGATCGGCCCCGTATGGACTGCGGGTTACCGCAGGTTGTCCGTGGGTTGAATATACTAGTGTTCTTATTGATTTTTAGTTCTATTATGTATGTTGTAAACTTTAGCTATCTTCTTTTTTATATTTTAAAAGTATTCTTTTTGGCACTTTGATAAGTAAAAAATGTTTTTTTTGTCATCAAAGAAACTTTTTATTAAACTTCACGAACAGAAGGATCTTGAGCTAAAAGTGCTCGACGTGCTAACGAATCCGCAATAGAATTCACAGTTCGTGGTACAAACGAAACGACAATAGAAGAAAAACGTTGGGCAAAACCCCTAATGTCTGCCAGAAGACCAAAAATATCAATATGGTCTTCACCACTGTTGATCAAACCAACCAACACTTGGGAATCGGAGTGCAGAAGCAACTCAGTTATCCCTAAAACAATAGCCTGACTAAGCGCTGACCAAATAGCCAAAGCCTCTGCTGCCAATGCCGATGGCAAACCCTCCTTAAAAGAAACATATTTTGCCATCGTAGAATAATTAGGAGTGGAGAAACACCATCCTAGAACACACCACTCTTAGAAGAGGGGTCCCAAGAAGCGTCCACCCAACAGTTGAACCGCGACGGTAGTAACATTGGTGGGTCCGCTGGAACCTCACCGCCTAACGAAGAGGTACGAGCACCTATCGCCTTTGCTTGTAGGGAAGCCGTCTCCTGCAATTCCCGGGCGCCAGCTAGCGCTAGGTAAACTACCTCATTGACGTGCACCTCCTCGTTACTCCTCGTTAGTAAAAAATGTTTTTTGAATGAAATTTGGGGATGAAAGTTTTCAAATTTAAACTTCGTCTTGGTTTTAAAAGAAATTAAACATATCACATTCTTTGAAAGAATCCACTTCAAAAATACTATTTTCAGTTAATCTACCCAATAAAAATCATGATGGTTCAAGAAATGACATCTTGTTTTATATATAGATATATATTTATGTACGTCATTAATAATTTTTTTTTTCGCCGTACGTCATTAATAGTTATATTATCAAATAGATTAGTAAGATAATTAATTTTAACTTGTAAATCTATAAATTCATCTTAACGGGTTGATCTAGTGGTTAAAAAATGTGACTATATTAATGACGATTGGGTGTTAGCGGAGAAAAACCATGTCGATTTATCGTCAACTATTACTCATTCATCATTTATATTTTGATATATCTATAAAAAAAACATAAACCGTGGGTCGGCCCGCAAAACAGCTAAAATTATGTTGGGCGAGCTTGGACATATAAGCATTAACCGCAACCCACAGCGGGTCGGCCCGCACGACCCATCAAAAAATCAAACCCGCAATAGATTGGGTTACTTGGACGCGGGTTGGTCCGTTTGATATCTCTAAAGGATACTAAGGGGGATGTATTAAATTGATTATTTGATGGGATTTCATTTTTAATGAGTTTTTAGAAGTTGTGATTTTTGTAGAAATTATGTGCAATTCCACATAAAACAATGTGATTTGATGTGATTTTGATTCTTTGTATTTTTAACAAGAAAATTCTATTAAATCACTTTAAATCCCTTAAAGTTCATTACTTAAGATATTTCCAATAACAGTGAATTTGAAGATACATTTTAAAATCACCATTTCAATAACAGTAAATTTTATAAGACTTTTTAAAAATCTTGTTTCAATAACATGTGATTTCAGGTTTTAATAGAAATCACTTAAAATCACTGTTTGAATACACCCCTAGGAGTATTAAGAATCACAAAATATTGGAGGTATAATTTTATATATAGACTTTCGGAAAAGCGTGAGAGGGGCAAAGAGAAAAAAAAAATCTTATATTGTTAGAGAAATACTATTATTGTAGGACTTCTATGTCTTTTTCCACTGTGGAAAACATGTTGATATTAACATCAATAAGATTAGCCTTACTTGCGAACAAATGTTATGCTTCAAGTTTCCCAAGTCCATAACTATCAGCCCATGAACTCTCTTGAAACAAACCACAACGCCAAAATCTCAGCTTTGATCTTATGTACTCTTCTCTACGAGATGAAGAGATTAAACATTACCCTCAGTTTTTGCTTCGGTTGGGAGAGAGTTGTTGGTTATTGTTTTCAGTGAAGTGGTGAAGAAATGAGAGAGTCAAGACTTCTTTATATAGGGAGAGAGTTGTTGGTTATTGTTTTCAGTGAAGTGGTGAAGAAAAGAGAGAGTCGAGGCTTCTTTATATAGCCACGAGAGGAACAAATCGTCAAAGGAATATTCTCGGAATAAGCTCTCGAGGAAGGAGGGACATTGGCCGCAAGCGATGGCACATGCGCTGAGAAGGAGGCTTTTTGGCGCAAGACTCGGTCTTGGTTTAACGAGTTCAAAACTCGGAGGCAACATACACACCGCATGCCTTTTTAGACCTTAAGGCAAACGCATGTTGTTTGGGAACGAAATGCATGCTTTTTTGTTAAGTAAATGGACCAAAACCCAATACGAAATTTGTCCAAAAGGAATATCAATAGTGGGATGAAGGCCCACATTCCCAAGAGCCCAAGAGCCACGCGACACATGTCATGCCGTACTGGACGGACGGGGGCAGCGGCTCGCGCGTGTGGGTTCTCCCAATCTTCTCTTTCAAAATATATTTGAACTGCTTCCTATGTGCTTTCATATATATACAAGTGAAAAATGTCTTCCCTTTCCAATGTGAGACATTTACATTTCACTTGTTTTAGACATACTCTTTAAGTTGTCTTATAAGGCGTATATCCAATTTCTTATTCAACAAAAACACATATTTGTTATAACCATGTTGGTCCATGAGGCAACATTCAATTATACAAATATCGATTCAACAATCTCCCACATGAATAGAAATAACTCTAAACATAGCAGATATGAAACATTGTATTGACTCTATTGCTTTGTACTAACTAGACCGAAGGACTTTTCCGAGAATATATCTGAAACTCCACTGTGCATGAGTAAGTAGCATTTTTCAGTGTTGAACCACTTATATTTAATATATGTCGGGTTTACTTGGCCAAGAGGTGAACATGATGTCCTTAACCACCCAAATTTTAATGTAGACCGAGACAACATCTATAACCAGCTTCATTTCTCGTATAACTTAGTTAGTGAACTTGGAGAATATAACATTTCTTTCATTCTCCTAGAAACAACTCCATTTCACACTCACTAGGTTATTTTCTTAGGCTTTTTTAGAAGCATCATTTAATACTCCACTATTACAAAGCTATAAAATTATTAAAAGCTAATGCTTATCCTTATCACATACATGTAGCACTGTTTATCATCCTAGGAAATGGGTAGAGACTTGAGTCTCACAGTGCTCTTAGCAGAGTTAGCTTGATTTAGTTTTTGCTTTGAACCTAAATCTTGGGATCTCCAGTCTCATAGGTGGGATTTCTATCAACCTTCCCCGTTCAGTCATAGGATTTAAACGCATTCCTCTAGATGATCTTACAACTTGATCTCAAGATAAACATTTAGTTAATGGATTTGCTAGGTTTTCCTTTTTTAATGTAATTTATTGTGATTACACCACTTGAGATCAATTGTCTAAGGATTTATGTCATCTTATGATATGACGAGATTTTTCATTGTAGAGATTATTCTGTGCTCGAGCTATAACTGATCGACTATCACAATGTACACGTAATGCTGAGACAAATTCCTTCCACGTCAAAATCTCTTCCAAATTTTTTTAAAGAACTTTGCTTCTGTTTTAGTTGTATCCAAAGCTATAAACTCATTTTTCATGGTCGATTTGGCTACAGAATTTGTTTGGAAGATTTCCAGGATATTGCTGCATCGCCAAGTGTAAAGATATATCCACTTGTGGATTTTGAGCTTTTAGAGTCAAAAATCCAGTTTGTATCACTGTAACCTTCCAAAACTGTTTGTTCTTTACCATAGTGCAACCCATAATATTTAGTGTAACGTATATAGTTCACCACTCTAGTTATGGCTTGTAGTGCTTGTGTCATGGATTACTAGTGTAGAGACTTAAAATACTTATTGCGTGCGCTAACTCGGGTCTTGTACAATTTTTAAGTATATCAGACTTCCGATCACCCTTGCATACTCTATTTGAGATACTGCTTCACATGAATTCTTGGTCATATGAAGTTGAGGGTCTACTCGAGATTTTGCTGTTCCATTTGAGTAATTTCTAAACATATCAAGTATCTTTTCAGCATAGTGAACTTGAGACATAATAATTCCATCTAAAGTTCTTGCGATCTTAATACCGAGAAAGACATTTGCTAGACGCATGTCTTTCATGTCAAACTTTCCACTAAGCATGTTCTTAGTTTGTTTGATTATATCTTTATTTCTCCCAGTAATGAGCATATCATCTACGTATAAACATAACAAGACGTACTGTGTGGAGCACTTTTTTATGTAAATACATTTGTCACGTTCATTGATGTTGAAGCCATTTGACATCATCACATTGTCAAATTTTCCATGCCAATATTTTGGAGCTTGTTTAAGTCCATATAATGATTTTACTAATCTCCAAACTTTATTCTCTTTTCATATAGATTTGTTCTTCAAAATCACCATTTAGAAAGACCAATTTAACATCCATTTGATGTATTTCTAGGTCCCTCAGTGTATACATATCAACATTCAAAATGAGTTTATTCTTGTCAGAGGAGAATAAGTGTCAAAGAAGTTCAAACCTTCTTTTTTTCGGAATCATTGTACCACGATCCTAGCTTTGTACTTATCTATTGAGACATCAATTTCCAACTTCGTTTTAAAAATCCATTAACCCCCTAGTGCTTTACACTCAGGTGGTGTGTTAGTTATCTCCCATGTATGATTTTTCATAATGGAGTTGATCTCATTGTTGACCGCTTCTTTTCAAGATTTCAAGAAGGCGCATCAGGTGTAGATATGGCTTCTGAGTACGTTCTTGGTTCATTCTCTAAGAGAAAACCATCATGAAATCATCGCTAAAAGTTCCTTTGGAACTCTTTTGCTTTGTCTAAGTTCCTCTTCAACATCTTCTATTTCATTTACTAAAGTTCCAGAAGAGCTTGCTTTGATTCTCTCCTCACGTGTTCGTTTTGGACCTTGTTTATCTTTGCATGAAAAGATATGTTAGAAAAAACGCATTTATTAATTTCGATACAGTATTCACATGGTTATTTGGTATGTCTGATTTATACACCAAAAAACAATAAGCACTACTATTGTGTGTGTGTCTATGAAAATACAGTCCACAATTTTTGGTCCGAGTACGACCTTTTTTGAGGTGGTACTGCCAATTTTGCTAGGTATCCCCACACTTTCAGATATCAATATGATTGTGCATTACCTTTCCAAAGTTCATGAGGCATTTTCCCAGTTACTTTGTGTGGTATCTTGTTGAGGATATAGTATGTGGTAAGCAAAACTTCCCCTCTCCCACATTGACTGAGCTAACTCATATTCCTGCAACATTGCATTCATCGTTTTTTTTAAAGTTAGGCTTTTTCGTTTCGTAACTCCGTTAGATTCAGGTGAATCGAGAGCGGTTGTGTAATGAATAATGTCATTTTCTTGACAATAAGCATTTAACGGTCCATCATATTCGCCTCCTTTATCACTTCAAACTATTTTTATAGTTTTATTTAGTTGATTTTGTACTTCCTGCTTATACTCTTTGAATTTTTCTAAGACTTCGTTTTTACTTTGTAGCAAATATACATAACAATATTTTGTGTGATAATCTATGAATGTCAAAAAAGTACTTTTTACCACCTCTAGTTGATAAGTATTTAAAATCCCATAAGTATGTGTGCATTAAACCTAGAAGTTCAGTTTTTCTTTCAACTCAGGGTTATTTTTTGTGAGTTTGATCTGTACGCACACTTCACATTTTTCTTTGCTTGTTGTACACTTACGAATTAGGTTCATTTTCATTAATCTTTGAACTGATTTATAATTCACATGTCACAGTCTTTCTTGTCAAATATTAAAAAGACTCAAGCAAATAAGCAATTGGGATAATCTCATTCATTGCAACA
This sequence comes from Anastatica hierochuntica, assembly GCA_900406275.1. Classification (NCBI taxonomy): domain Eukaryota; kingdom Viridiplantae; phylum Streptophyta; class Magnoliopsida; order Brassicales; family Brassicaceae; genus Anastatica; species Anastatica hierochuntica. The sequence continues at coordinate 4,473 of OVAN01011862.1, read as the reverse complement.
ACAATTACATCGGAAGTAGAAGCAATATTTACGACATCAACCACATTTTTATTTTTAGGTGGCACCGCCTGCAGATTCATCTTAATCAGTCCATTCTTGACATATCCCCTACCCAAATACACCCCATGCTTCCTCAAAATGAGCTTGTCCCCCTTAAAGGTGATTCCGAAGCCGACCTGGTTCATCAGAGTGCCAGAGATCAAATTCTTCCTCATGACAGGCACATGCTTCACATTCAGAAGAGATATTTCCTTTCTCAACGTCATCCTAAGAACAAATTATTCGCGACCTTCAATTTTTCTCTTTGTTGTGAATCCCATCATCAATTGTTCCTCAGACTTGCTCTTCTGAAATGTGCTAAACATCCTCATATCAGTGCTTATGTGGGTCGTGGCTCCAGTGTCGTAGCACAATTTTTGTGGATTGTCTTCCACCATGTTAACTTTTGTGACCATAGCGCACATGCCATCCTCAGTGAGGTGGGCGTCGTTTTCTTTCGATTTGTTGTGACATACATTAGACTTGTGTCCTATCTTTCCACAATCGTGACACGTTCCTTTGAACTTCTTTTCCAGCTCCTTGCATCTTGAAGTTCATGGAGGAGTTGGCTTTCAGAGGCTTCTTCTCTATGACTTTTCCCTTGCCCTTGTCCTTCGCCTTGCCTTTGTGCAAAGCCACATTGACAGTGTGCTCACGAGCGAGAGTCCCAGTGTTGGTGCGGTTTCTGTCCTCCATCCGTAACTTGGTGATCATGTCTTCAAGAGACATTTCTTTGTTCTTGTGCTTGAGGTAGTTCTTGAAGTCCGACCAGCGCGGGAGAAGCTTAAAAATGAATAAGTTCACAGTGAAGGTCTCGCAGATCGACATCCCCTTACAAGTTATCTCGTGGTACAACAGTAGGAGCGCTTCAACTTGCGGCATGATTGACTTACTGTCCATCATTTTGAAGTCTAAGAACTTCGCTGTGGTAAACTTCAGCAGCCAGCATCAGTAAACTTTGACTTTTTCTCCAAAGCCTCCAACAGCTCTTTAACTATCTTGTAGGTTTTTCATCACTGCACATTTTCGTACAGTGGATCAAACTAAAAAAAATCATGCCGATATTTGCTTGATGCTCCTTGGATTTTTTGGACTTATAGTCTTAATTTATGAAACCTTTTGCTTCTTTTTTTTAGCAACACCTTTTGCTTCTTTTCATTCGCTGGAATCAGATTGTCAATAGCGAAAATTTTAAAAAGCGGTTTCTGAAAAAAATTTCAGATACGATTTTTAATCGGTTTTAAAACCAGAAATTGTTCTGCGAACATTTTTAAGAGCTTCAACAGATGGTTTCTCCCTTCATTTTCATGTTTGTGCAAAAATCAGACAAAAACAAACTTATGAAAGAATCAGTTTCCATGTTCATGCATAAAATGGGCAGACACTGATACAATAAGTTTTCTTGTTTGTGCAAAAAACGAACAGAAACGGAGTTCTAATAGAATTAGTTTTCGTGTTCATGCAAAAACCGGACACAAATTGAGTGCAGTTAGAATCAATTTTCGTGTTGGTGCAAACATTGGACATATAAAATCAATTTTCATGTTCGTTCAAAAATTAGACAAAAGTTGAGTTCTGATAGAATAATTTTTCATGTTTGTGCAAAATCGGGTCAAACTGAGTTATGATAAAATCAATTTTTGTGTTTCATTTAAAAACCGGCCAGAGACTTGATTGTGATATAATCTTAGTTTCTGGATTTTGATAGAATATGTGTTTTGTGCAAAACTTGGGCCTAAACTTAAGTTCTGATATAATCGGTGTCTCTGGATTTTGATTTTCATACAAAAAATGGTCAAAGACTTTATTTTGATGTAATCTAGGTTTCTGGATTTTGATTTAATCTGAATTTCGTGCCAAATCCTGGTATAGACATGAGTTTTGATATGATCAGCGTTTCTGGTTTGCATTTCGTGCAAAAACAGGTAAGAGACTATTCTGATATAATTTCTTTACGTGCGAAATTCATGCAGACTCTGGATTTTGATAAAATTAAACTTTGCAATTGTTTAATAGTTCGTTTCCTTTATTATTGAATCATACTAGTTCTCGTTTGCTTCATTTGTGAACAGAAAATGCGAACGAAAATGAAATGTGATCACAGTGGCACTAATGGAGGTGCAAGAGATGCATTGGAGTAAACAATGAATCGACGTCCCAAAATGGGAGTGGTCTACCATTTGAGCCATTTGCATCTGATGTACCGTTTGTACCTGCCGCTACAAGCTCAGGATTTACGCGAGACAAACTCAATGGGTCTAATTTCAAGACGTGGCAGGATAAGAGGCATTTCTTTCTGCCACCTTGAAATTGGAGAAGTACGCCACATAAACAAGACCATTCGTGCCTCTTGGACTCTTTTCTGAAAGAGGCACGAATGGTCTGGTTTCTGTAGCATACTTTTCCGATTTGAAGGTGGTAAGAAAGAAATGAATTTTATGCTGCCATGTCTTGACATTGGACCCATTGAACTTGTCCGGTGTAACTTCTGCACTTATAACGGTAAGTTCTGACAGGACATCAGATGCGAATGACTCAAATGGTACATCACATCCATATTGGGGCGTCAACTCATTGTTTTTTATCACTGCGTCTCTTGCACCTCCATTAGTTCCACCTATGATCACATTTTCATTTTCGCTCGCCATTTCTGTTCACAAATGAAACAAACGAGAATTAGTTTGATTCAATAATAATACAAATGAGCTATTAAAGAATCATGAAATCTAATTTTATGAAATTCTATTATGTCCAAATTTTGCACGTGAATTGATTAAATAAGACTCAAGTCTCTTACCCGTTTTTGCACGTAAGTTGATTATGTCAGAATCAAGTCTCTAACCCGTTTTTGCACTAAAATAAAAATCCAAAGACACTGATTATATCATAACTTAAGTCTATACTTGGGCTTTGCACGAAACTCAGATTCAATCACAATCCTGAAGCCAGATTATATCAAAATTAGGTCTTTGACTGGTTTTTGCATGACACACGAAAACTTATTCTATAGCTCAATTTCTGCCCGAGTTCTGCACGAAAACAAAAACTGATGCTATCAGAACTCAGCTGTCCAATTTTTGTACGAACACGAAAACTGATTTTATCATATCTTAGTTTCTGTCCGGTTTTTGCGCAAATAAGAAAAATGATGCTGGCAGTACTCAATTTCTGTTTGATTTTTGCACTAACACGAGAACTAATTCTTTCAAAACTAAGTTTCAGTCTGATTATTGCACGAACATTAAAATGAAGAGAGAAATCTTCTGGATAAGGGTTTTAAAGCGTTCACAGAATTGTTTCTGTTTTTAAAGCCGATCAAAAATCGTATCAGAAATCGTTTTCCGAAACCATTTTTTACTTTTTGCAATTGACAATCTCATTCCAGCTGATAGAAAGAAGAGAAAGGTATGATAAATTATGATGGTTGACTGTTAAAATTGGATCGAAAAATGCGGTGAATAAACGATTTCTAGAAATTCTTAGGTAAAGAAAATCTGATTGAGGGAAGAACGAATTCGTGAAGATGAGATAATCTCTTTTCTTAACTCATAAAATCTCTTGCAGTGTGACGGTGCTAGATATTCTGAATCCGAAGATACAATTACGATGAGATTATGATCGCATCAACCGATCATAGAATCTTCGAACTCACAACTACGTTGACGATTTTAGAGAGATTGCTGAAGTTGTTTGTTTTGTTTTTTTCTGTAAAAGATGATTGATGAATGAAGATAAGAAAAGTCTTTTTAGAGTTTGAAAGATAACGTCTTCTCCATCCACGTAATTAGGAAGAAGTAGTTTTCTCCATCCACGAAATAAGGTAGAAGTGGGAATAGGATCCTTTGAGATGAGGAGCACGTTCAACTTGCGAAAAAGAAGATCTACATAATATTCCTCCAGTCTGATTTCAAAAACGGTTTGGTTTTCTAATCTCATTAACTTCCACCGGACTCAATGCGCTTATTTCTCATTCACATCAAAACCAAATTTTGACATAATTTAAGTGGGATGCAGTTATAATTTTTTTAAGCCGAGCCAAAACATCTTTTAAATCATGTTTCAGATTTTTTACTTTTGTTCTAAATCTTATTTCTACTTTTAACGGTTGCCCAATCCATCAGAAAGATATAATGTAACGGATCAGTTCTCGAAAGGAAAAATTGTGCGTCCAATTGTAATTTTCTTTTTATCTGTTAGGATTCCACTGATTTTAAACCAATAATATACATACCCGAAAATAAAGACAAGGCTTGAATTATACTACTATTCAGGAGAACCTTTTGCTCAACCCTCGCTCACGTCGGCCGCCAGAGAAAAGAAAATTAGCTTTGAAGTGTTATCTCTGGCGCCACGCCGGCGCCGGGAAATCTCTTCCCCTTCCTCATTGGAGGAGGTGTAATACACCGGAACCGGTTAGGAGTTAACCGACCCGAG
>OVAN01011861.1:0-14272 GCA_900406275.1 Anastatica hierochuntica | reverse complement strand
TGGGGAAACAACCAGATTATCAGTCTTTAAAGAGCTTTGGGTGTTTATGTTATAGTTCAACCTCTACGCAAAATAGAAATAAGTTTGCGCCTAGAGCCAAAGCATGCATTTTCTTAGGTTATCCCCTCAGGTATAAATGATATAAGCTGTTAGACATTGAGACACATACAATCTCTATTTCAAGGCATGTTATATTTCACGAGGAGATATTTCCTTTCAAGTCATCTACTATCTCAGATGATTCGAAAACATTCTTTCCTCAATCACAAAATCACGCTTATCATGATGGTCATTTGCTTCCTAAGCAACCATCTTCTGATGCACATCCTCATCTTGATGTGTCATCATCTAAGTCTTTGATTCCTTCTGAATCTAAGTCTCACAGAAAAATAAAACCACCTAAATACTTGCAGAAATATCTTTGTTATAACAATAGTCTTACTAAAGTAACTACACCTTATCATATCACAAATTTTATTTCTTATTCATACTTATATGAGTCTTTTCATGCTTTTCTTACTGCCATTTCCAAAGAACCATTACCACAAAAATTTTCAGAAGCAAAATATTTCAAGGTATGGTGTGATGCAATGGGAGTGAAGTTTGGTGTTATGGAAAGGACTAACACTTGGATTTTTTTGAATTACCTGAGGGCAAGGTAGCTATTGGTTGTAAATGGATTTATATTGTTAAGTATGATGCAGATGGGACATTAAAGAGACATAAAGCACGACTGGTGGCTAAGGGTTACACCCAACAAGAGGGTATAGACTTCACGGATACCTTCTCTCTGGTAGCTAAGTTAGCCACAGTGCATTTCTCCAACATGATGTCTCCAGTGCATTTCTAAATGGAGATTTAGATGAGGAGATATTTATGAAGATTCCACCAGGTTATTCAGAGATTCAAGGTGTTTCAGTTTCGAAAAATAACAATTTTTAAGCTACAGAAGTCGATATATGGCTTAAAACAAGCATCAAGACAATGGTTCTTGAAGTTTTCCTCTGTTTTGAAGACCTTGGGTTTCTCAAAATGTCATGGAGATCACACTTTGTTTGTGAAAGCTTTTGATGGATATTTTCTAGTGGTGTTGGTTTATGTAGATGACATATTGATTGCAAGCACAAGTGATGAAGCTGCAATTACATTGATAGAACAATTGGGAGATCATTTTAAGGTCAGGAATCTTGGGGTTCCTAAATACTTTCTTGGACTTGAGATTGCTACTTCTGCTAAAGGAATCTCAGTTAGTCAAAGAAAATATGTTCTGGATCTATTTGAGACTTCTAGTTTTTCAAGTTGCAAAACTTCTTTTATACTGATGGAACCAAATCAAAAGATGTCAAAAGATGATGGTGTTCTTCTTCCTGATGGCAAGCAGTACAAGAGATTGGTAGGCAAGCTGCAATATCTAACTATTACGAGAGCAGACATCAGTTTTGCAGTTTCAAAACTGGCTCAATATAGTTCCTCTCTTAGAGATCTACATTTGAATGCTATTTACAAGTTGCTTAGATATCTGAAAGGAACTATAGGACAAGGGCTCTTCTATGCAGTTGATTCTAAGTTTGATCTTATAGGCTATTCTGACTTAGATTGGGTGCCTATCCAGACACCAGAAGATCTGTCATATGTTATGCAATGTTTCTTGGTGAGTCTCTGATTTCTTAGAAGTCTAAGAAGCAGTACACAGTCTCTTGTAGCTCTATTGAAGCAGAATACAGAGCTATGAACATGGCCACCAAGGAGATCATTTGGCTTACTCAATTGTTGCAGCTCTTCAGGTTCCTTTCTCTCCTCCAGCTTATTTGTATTGAGACAATATGGTTGCTCTGCACATTGCTAGTAACTCAGTTTATCATGAGCAGACAAAGCATCTTGAGATTGATTGTCACAAGATAAGAGAGGTGATAGAATATGGTTTATTGAAGACAATGTATATTAGGACTGGTGAGCAGCTTGCAGACGTTCTAACCAAAGCATTATACACGGCTCCATTTCGAAAAGGCATAAGCAAGATAGGTGTTCTTAACATTTATGAACCTCCATCTTGATTAGCTTTGGTTTAGTGTACAGATATACGCATAACTACTCTGTATAAAGAAAATGTAAATGTTGAGTTTGATGAATAACAGAATACATTTTTGATATTTTCTTCTTCTCTTCATCATCTTCTTCTCTTCTAATAACATGTCATATTCTACATCATCATCATCTAATTATCTTTGTGTTAAACGTAAAACTGCTATTTTGTGCCATACTATAAATCGATATATTTTCTTACATAAATCCATATATTTTCTAATATTTTTTGGAAAATATTAGAAATAAAATTTTTTACCAATTATATAAATATGATTGAGCATTCAAAGTTTTATATCACTATAGTTATGTGGGTAATGGGTAATTCAGTTTCATTGAGTTAGGGACCATTCAAATAATTTTATAATTCAGTTCAGATAAGATTTGGTTCGAAAATTTTGGATCGCTTTGGTTTGCGTTTGAAAAATTACAAAAAAAATTATTTTTGGTTTAACAAATCTAGAATTAAAAATAATTTGAATTTTGTTTGGTTTGGTTTGATTATCTTTTATACGGATAAAATTTGGTTCAAAAAATTTGGATTGCTTTGGGTTTGAAAAATTACAAAAAAAATATTTTTGGTTTAATTGATCTAGAATTGAAAATAATTCTAATTTTATTTGGTTTGTTTATATTTTACGTGAAAATATTCAAAATATTCACACAAAATATAAGATATTTGCTTAGTTTTGAAGTAAGGTCAGCAATAAGATATGAATAGCGATATAGGTGGAATATTTCGATTACTTTCAATCTGAACTATTGGTTCGGATTGAAACCTTCTAATTGGGTTAAGTTCTGGTTTTTCAGCTCCGGTGAATATCGACGAACACCTCAGGGTTAATAATGGGCTAAAATATACTGTAAGGCCGAATCAAACAGTCGAATAACCGGTTTATTATTAAACTGGTTTGCGATGTTATAAATTGATTCCTTCTTCTCCATTGCTGAACTCAGGTTACACTTTTCACCGAGGTCAGAATCAGATCCATCTGGTGTGGAATTAGGGTTTTCGAATTCAGTTTTCATAGAATCTAGATTCTCGTTCGTCGCGTTTATTTTCTTTTTTAATTTTCAGATTTCTCTTTTGCGTAGAAATGGATTGGCAAGGGCAGAAATTAGTGGAGCAGCTGATGCAGATCTTACTAGTGATCTCCGGCGTAATCGCGGTGGTTGTCGGTTACGCAACGGAGTCATTCAGGACGATGATGCTGATCTACGCCGGTGGTGTTGTTCTCACGACTCTGGTCACTGTACCTAATTGGCCTTTCTACAATCTTCATCCTCTCAAGTGGTTAGATCCGAGCGAAGCCGAGAAGCATCCTAAACCACAAGTCGTTGTCGTTTCTTCCAAGAAGAAAATCTCAAAGAAATAGGTCTGCAATCCGAATCTCTCTATCGCAGTTGTTGTTTTAGGGATTGTTCCTATGAGATATTCTGGATCTGAATCTTTAACAATAAATTGAATTTCTTGACCATATCTCTTCTTCGTTGCCAATGGTATTTGCTTTTGCAACTGTGTTACATTGGATTTTAGGATATAAACAGGTGTAGTTTCACCAGAATTCTCAGATTTTACAAAAGAATAACCAAGCTTTGCGCCTTTTGGCATTCCCGAGTCTTAATGGTTGTCGAAGCAAAAAAACGGACTCATTAGTCGGTAGACAGATGTTGAGTTTGGCTTTGGGAAGTAGCTGGTTAAGTATGGACTCCCGTTTTTCTGAAAACTGTAAATTAACATTTCTTTAGTGTTATTAGATCAGCAGTAGATTTGTTCTTGAGCGTTGGCTTCAAAGGAGATGTAAGCACTTAAGCAGAGTGGGCGACAGTGTAGAGACTTTTCTTGGTTGCAAACCTTATGAAACCAAATTTAAAGCTTTTGTAAAATGGTGGAGAGCTTTGATCTCATTTTGAAAGAGCAGATAAGATTGATTGGATACAATATGTATTTAGTGATTGCAAGACCATACTTCTGCTTTATTGTTACTAAGTTGCAAACAGTTCGCAATCAAGTATTTGGCATGCTCAGCTTGCCAAGATTGTCTACAACACATATTTAGATTTCGGTCTTAAAGGCTTTCTTGATTCAGATTCGCCAACTTTTCCATACACAAAACGATTTTCATAAACTTTCGCATGTTTACCGGTGATTCTTTAGTTTCAATGAAATCAATGTGTCTTTGAAGCTCAATTGAAGCAAAGTATCGAGCCAGTGATTTCTCGAAGCTTCGATGATCTTTGTAGAGTTTGATTGTCGATATTAAATGATATAGCAAGGCGAGGCCTGAATATTATGAGTTGCATAACCCGGCCTCACCTATATATCCAATCCAAATTAACAGATATAAATGGGATAAGGGTAATACGAATTATCTGTTTCGATCGACAAATTTTGTCTAAAGGGGTAAGGGTAATTAACTGGATGCCCATATTGTCCGTTTTGTTTAATTAAAAATTATAATTTATTTATATATTTGATAGTACTAATAATATTTCTTCTAGTTAAATTATTATTTTCTTATCAAAACAAAATTTGAAATCTACAAGAAATTAAAAGAGATATATTGAATATTATTTTTATGTTTAGTAAAACATTTATTTTCAATTTAGTAATTTCTTTTATAGGAGAAAATATTCTAAAAAACGATTATAGTATTATTATATTATTGTAACAATTGTATAACAATAATTACTCGATTTTTTAAATACTAGGAGTATCTTACGCTACGCGCAGATTTTTGGTATATATTGTATTTTTTAAAAAAATTGTTAATTTTATTGTTTATTTCCTAATTCTATTTTATATTTTATTTTGCCGCTATATTTTATTTATGTAATTGTTAAACATGTAATGTAAATTGTGGATGAGTATTATATTACTGAATTTTATTTTTATAATTAATTTTTAGTTTAGTTTTTTTGAAATGCTGTTAGGATTAGGTTATTTAGTTATGTATAGATATGACATTTGAACCTCAATAAAGGATAACACAATTTAACAGAATTCACATAATACAAACTTGCTCATGGTATTAGAGCATACAATACTCGTGGATTAAAATTTAAAAGTTTTGCTGCTATAGTCTTGTGATCAAAGGAAAAGAGCATGAAGACAATTCTTGAAGGAAAAGACGATGATGAAGATAATGATGACAAATTTCGCTACCCTGCAAAAACCGTGCCAAAACGATTTTTAAAAATCATTATGAGCAAAATCTGTGCGAAATAGTTTTGTGCAAAATCAGAAAGAGATCGGTTTCGTGCAAAATCCGGATAAAATCGATTCGAGATGAAATCGATTCCTTGCAAAATCCGGGTAACATTAGTTCTTTTCAAAAATATGTACAAAACCTTTATCCAATTTCATTACTATTTTTTATTCGAGAAAAAAAAAAGAAAAAAAAACCTATTTTGATACTTTATTTCTCATAATTGTGCAATTTTCAATCCGACTTCCCGCTTTCGCGAGTTCTTTTCCCAATTCTGGTATTGATTATGTTTTTTCCATCGAACATATTTGACCCTCTATACTATGTATAAATGTCTCATTGACCCGTGGACCGAGTATAACTATTGTGATATTGATCCGTCGGCGGGGTATAATTACCTCAATATTGACTTGTCGACTAGATATAACTGTCGTTTTATTGATCCATCGGTCGAGTATAACTGTCGCGACATTGATCCGTCGGCCGGGTATAACTGCCGCAATATTGACTTGTCGACCAAATATAACTGCCATTTTATTGATCTGTCGGACGAGTATAACTGCCGCGATATTGGCCCAATGGTGGGTATAACATCATCTTAAATTTCTGAAGGCATGATCAAGTCCAGAAGGAAGATTTGATCATCTTGAAAATTTGGAAAAAATTGTCTCATAAATCATTTGATTTTGATCGCCTTCGTGATCTTGATCCCATCCAATCCGAAATCGATCTGACTCATCGAAATAAGTTCGATTAATTTCTTTTTATTTTATTAACTCTCTGTTTTTCATATTTAAAAGCAGAGCATCATTCAGTATTTGAAGTCATTCGACTACATCATGTATCTACGAAGATCAACTTGATGATATTTCTTCAAGATAATTTTACGCGAAGTTTGATATGTTCTTTTCATGTTGGACATTACGTTTTTTACATGTTCCAACTTGAGGCTGAGTATTGAAAAATATGATTAAATATTTAACTAAATAAAGATTACTTTATGGTTGAAAAAATAGGGCCTATTATTTAACCCAAAAAAATAGGGCCTGTTCGGCTATTCCGAGCCGATTAAAATATAACCTTTCTTATTTAATTTGATCCATATATTATCAATACTTTGTTTTTTCTTTCTCGAGCACTTCTTTGTGTTTCTTTTATGGTTTTTGTCTCAATGTAAGCTTTTTTTTTCCAACAAGACTGTTTTATGAACTATATATGCATTTAAAAAATACATACGAGTAGACACGTTTACATGGTCCGACTCTAACGTAGAACCTTGAGTTTGAGTAATCATTTTCTTTTAGGATTTGTTTTATTCACTCACATTGTTGCATCCACTCAGACATTGACCATCGAGGCATCTTTAGGGATCGGCGCATATATTTTATATGCTTATCCTAACTTCGATTAGATCGTTGTTGTATTTGATTAGATAACTAATAAATGTAAGCAGAAGTAAATATAATACATTGTAGATTGGTTATATTATTGATTATTTTATTTCGGTATAGTTTATCATCATTTCAAATTTAAATAATAGAATAGTTTTTCGGGTCAGAAAATACATTATAGATTGCACTTTGTAGAAAGAAACGTAATCGACAAGAGCAAAATTAAAAGAAAAAAAGTCACATCTACCCCACCTATAATAGTGTAGTATATAATTTTAGATAAATTAATAAGTTTGCATCCCTGGAAGAGAAAGAAAAACTCATTCAGACAAAAAATAAATAAACAAATGATCGATAATAAAATTGAAGAGCAATTTGTTAATTAAATTATAGTTTTAATATACGTTATTTGGCAAGCTATCAACTAAATTCATCTCTAGAAAACTTTTTTTGAAAAATTAAAGGAGGAAACCGAAAAGTCAAAATGATCTACGGCTAGAAAAGAGCGATCTTGGCGTGGCGTGTGGGAAGTGGGCACTGTTGATGAAGACACCAACTAGCATTGGCAAGCACGAGACGTCGCCGTTTAGAGACAAATCCTCATCGGAGCGAGAGCGACTCTTCCTTCATCTTTTCTTTCGTTTTCTTATTAAATTGCTAAAATGGTTAATTTTATAAAGCTCCAAAATAATAAAGTTGAGTGAGATTTCGCGTGATTGGAATATAAAAGCATATTATAAAGAACTCCATGCATAATATCATATTTCCATTTATATAAGTCAGTTTAAATATATGTCGTCAAAAAAAAAGAAAGTTTAAATATATACTTGCATCCAAAGCACATTACAAAGAAGTCATGCATAGAATCGTATTTTCATTTATGTATATAAGTATAAACATATAGTTGTATGCATATACGATTTTCAAAATACTTTTTAATTTTATAATTTGCTTGCTTGTTTTACAAATTAATGATAATTTTATAATAAACAGTTTAATTTGTAAAGATAACATATAGTTACAATTTAAAAATAAATCTAGAAATAATTTTACTAAGGAATTAAGATTGATTTTACCATTTAAACTACTATACGTTTAAAAATCTTATATTTTGGAAAAAAAATTAAAACTATTTTGGCTTTTATATGAGGCAAAAATCATCCTCCTCTCTAAATGTCAATTCACCATTGGTAAAAATTGAAACTTTTATTCTTTATTTTATAATAAACAGTTCAATTCGTAAAACAATTCACTCTTTTTTTGTATCTGTTGTTTCACTTTGATTTTCTGCAAAAAGATTTTATGGGTTTCTTTTGAATCAGCTCAAATTTACAGATTAGGCCAAATCTAATTTTGTAATCTGTTGTTTTTAAAACCTTTTAACAAAAAAAAGATTTAGAAATAATTTTACTAAGGAATTAAGAGTTATTTTACCATTTAAACTACTAGACGTTTAAAAATATTGTATTTCGAAAAAAAAAATTAGAACTATTTTAGTTTTTGTAGGAGGGAAAAATCATCCTCCTCCCTAATTGTCAATTGGCCAATGATAAAAATTGAAATTTTTATTCTTTAAAGAATGAAACATTTTTGACGTTTTTTTGTCACTGAATTTTATTAAGGAACTTCAAACTTAAGTACATAGGGTACTCAAAGCAGTTCGTGCCAAAGTGTCAGCATAATTATTCTGAGAATGAGAGATAAATGAAAAACTAATACGCGAAAAAAAGACGAAATAAAATGAATTTCAGCAAGAACCGAGTGTAGGTCAATGTGAGATTCTCCCTTCTGAAGAAGGTTGACAAGCACTTGACAATCACTAAGGATATGAACTTCTGTCAAGTCTTTCTCTTTGGCTTTTTGAAGAGCCAAGACCACAACAAAACCTTCCGCAACCAAAGCTGAAGGAACATCAAATCTAACATCTTGAAACTGATCAAGTATCAAACCGTATCAGAACGGAAAATCACTCTCAATCCGCAGGATAAACGATCGACTAACCATGATGCATCTGATGGAGGTGGATTCCATCCTACCAAATCCGGTTTGAATAGACCGAAATAGCAGACGAGGAATAGAAGATGGGCCGCGGAGGCCCATAACAGAATGGAAGGAAGAGCAAGTCACAAAAGAAGAAAGGGCCCATACTTCTGGGTCAACGGTAAGGTCAACATTATCAGGGACATTAATCCACACATTTATGAAGGCAGATTCTTCGGAGTTTTTGGCGGGGAACGGTTACGAAATTGTGAGGGTCGACTATAAAAGAGAGAGGGGGAGCAATTCTATGAGCATCTTCTTTCGATCTTAGAACTAGAGCAATAAAAAAGTGTGATTACAAAAGTCTTATATTCTCTATTCATATTGTAACTCGAATTACATCCATTCAACACTAATTTTGCATCCGAATTATGAGTTGGATCCAAAGCACATCAATTGACGCTAGAAGGAGGGGGGATTCCGCTATGCTACATCCGACTTCCACAATCGAACCTCAGGTAAATCAGCATTGATTTTGTTCCGCATTTTGCACGGTTTTTCTTTTTCTGGTGGTTGCAGGATCAAGTTTGGAGACAACGGAGGAAACAACAGTAGCGGCTCCACCATCAGCATCGCGATCACTAAAAGCAGTGTGACCTGCATCTAACTCTCCTTTTCAAAAATCATGTTTACCCTTACTCCTATCAAAGGTGATGATGGGCGATTGGCTAACATTGTTAGCAAGAGGGCTGATGTTGACATAAACGAAGGGGTTGACGGAAGGGTTACAAAGACGGAATGTATTCCCAAGTTTTCACCAACGCACTGGACATGCAGCTGGACGACGATCTTGAGCGTTTCAAGAAGATCGGAAACCACCTTTGGTCGATGACAACGCAACTAGCGCGGAGCCTTGAGATTCAGAGGCGCGAACGGTCGAACACCAGGACAGGGATTGTCAGATCTCGCGGGGGCACACGCAAGGGCCCGTACCGAACTCCCGACGTTGAGGCAAAACCGTGACCAGACCATAGACGAGCTCTAAACAAAGAAGTCTCAGATCCACGGAAGCAGCCAGCTCGGCAGTTTAGGTCGACAGAATAGCAGAGGGAGCGCGGGAAAACCCCACTCACGCATCACGTCGTAAAACACTGAGCTTCTGACAAGGCCGTATGGGGGAAGGCAGGTCCCCGAGCTCGCGCGACAGCGCCCTGCGTTGAGACTAGAGGTAACAGGGCCCTGGGTGTGGATCTCCGTTGAAACGGGGCAGACTTCAGGTAACCGAAGGTCCCCGAGGTCGTTCGCATTTGCAATAAAAGTGGAGAGCGCGACAATTTTAACCTCATTGTCGCTTTGACCTGGAATATGTTCCATTCTAAAGAAGATCACCACCAACACTGAATCACCTTGACCTCCAACTAAGTAGAGTTCGCCGACAAAAAAACACAGGAAGGCACGTTGCAGTCGTAAAACCGACCTCTTAAAAGAGCGGACGTGACTCCGAAGGAACAACGTGGTGAACAACTTACCAATTGTCGTGGTCCTCCTCTGGTGCACATAAGCAGCTCGGGGGTGGGTGCGGCTATGATATCAAAAAAAGTAATAAAAACAAATATCGTGGTTACACAGAACCACTCTCAAAACTTTTGAGCTTTATTACCCGAACATCCGAACGTCGGCGCCCTGGCCAGGCTGTCAGACCTAAATAGCGCATTTCTCATAAGTGTCTTGGTGAAACGACACCCCGGCCATGGAATGGCGACCTCCGTATGGTTCCATCCTGGTCAAAGTATGAGCTTAAGCATACTAAAGGAAACCGGGCCATGCCCGCGAAAACGCCTTCAAAGTTGGCGAGTGTGGCACAGGGTAAGCCAGCACCGAGCTGTGCTTAAGCGCCTCGACAACCGACAAGGTAAGCCGGAGCTTGCCTCCGCGCCTATTATCACCACTTCATGGAAGGGTGAGATGTCAGAATAGAACTGACAAGAAAAAAACCACTTAAAGGTTCTATCGGAGGGCCCTCGTATATCCTCATGTTCTTATTGAACAAAAACAACCTTCCTCAACAGAAAACCACCACTCAGGGTCGTCCAAGGTCAATGGTGTTACTACGAAACATGTTAACCCCAGTGAGCCAGTTGTTGAGTTTTGCCAACCATGTTGGGCACTCTAACAACCAACGCTGGGAGGTCAAGAAAAGGGGCATACAAGGATTGCGGGGTCAAGTTACAAGTAACGCGAAAGCGAAACAAATGAAAGGAAAAGTTATCGGGCAACAATATGAAAAATAATAATAAAGGCCCCAAAGGGAGCAAGCAATTCATAAACTAAACCCACATGGGTACGCAGAAACAAAAAAAACTAACTAAACAACCTAGGTAGGGTCCTTCGAGAGCTCGGAGGCGGCTTCGGGAGAGACAATGCTAAGGTTTGAGCCGAACTGATCAAGAGTTGGAGGGGATGGGTCCGTAACAGATGAGACAGGAGCCAGTGGAAGGCTGACGGCCATCGTAGTAGTTTCCTCGGGAGGGCTATCTCTCGCAATCAGCTGCTCCCCCGGTGCCACCACGGAGCCCTCCGGTCCGACGGTAGCGGCCTCCTCCAAGTTGACAAAGGTAGAGGTAGCGAGGGTAGCCAGGTCGTTAGAGCTATCAGATAGAGGGGATACACAGAGGTCCCGGTCAACATCGAGATGCACGACGTCCATAGACTCTAGTTCAGCACGGAAGTTGGCAAGAGCTTCCTCCCATTTCTGCTTGTCGGCCTCCAGGCTGGTGACACCTCTCCCAACCAATTCCTTTAGTAGGTTGATACGGCTCTGGGCTAAGGACTGGAGGAGCACGTTCTCCTGCACGAGTTTGAGATCCTTGATAGCTCTCTCAGCCTTCTCAAACCTGGGTCTATACTTGGCCGATGCTTCTTTCTGTGGTCCTCTCACCGCTTTCTTCACCTCTTGCTCACTCTGGAACCTTACCCTCTCCACCTCCTCAGCGTGCGCAGCCCGGGCGGACTCAAGTTTCCACCCAAGGTCGCTTTTTGCCCTTGATGTCCCATCGAGCTCGGACTTTCTCTTTTTAGCTTCTTCCCGCGAAGCTTTCAACAATTTCCATAGCTCGACAGCGTCATCTTTCTCCTTTCTCAATTCCTCCCTGGCAGAGGCCAGCTTGGAACGAAGCAGGGAGTTGGTTATCTCGAGATCATTAACCTTCTTCAAGAAGGCCTTAGCAGAGAACTCCGCTTCAACGGCGCGTTTGATGGCACCAGCAGCTGTCCCCTTCTCGATCTTCAGATTGTGGAAATGCTTGAAGGCAGCCTTCTTTACCGTCTCGAGCTTCTCTTCGTATTCCAGCCTCATACGATTGACGAAGCCCTTGTGCTGAGAATGGAGGAAAAGAAAACATCATATGGGGGTCCAGCAAAGGGAGAAAGAAAGACACGAGTGTGAAGAATTACCTCGGTGTTGTTGTGACAGACCTCCTGATAAGTCGTGGATTTTTCCAGGAGCTTTTAGTCAGTAATCTTGTCCCCGAGCAGACGGAAGTGACGATACAAAGCCTCGTTGGCCTTAGCATCTTCGGCTAGGGGGACGTTCCTAGGAAACCCAAACTCGAATTCGTATTCCCCGAGTTTAATAACAGTACGACCCTGTTCTTCGGCATGACCTTTTCCCTTGAGAAGGACAAGCTCGGACAACCGCATGTTGTCATCATCGGAAGATGATCTGGCCCTCCTCTTTTCCGACCTCTTCTCTTTCGACCTCCTATGGTCCGAGCTGCCTCTGTGAGACGGTCTCCTTTCCTCCGACCTCTGGTTTGAGGCCTTTGCTTCCTCCGATTCACGGCTGAGGATCCCGACGTCATCCGTACTTGGTTTCTTGGGGGGGGGGGATGACGGAAGGGGAGGAAGGGGCTCTCTTTTTAGAGCATGAGTCACCAGGTTGTCGGTCTCCTACGACAGCAGGTGATGGGGCGTCTTTACGAGGCACATTTTCCTCGCCAGCAAAGGAGAATGATCTTCCGCCTCTCCTCTTTTCAGCAGCAGCCTTGACCTTGGCCAAGGCGACGTCCTTCTTAGAAGCAGAGGAGGGATGTGGCGCAGAGCTTGGAGGAGAGGGAGGAGGCATTAACATTGGGGACGACATGGGAGCACGGATGCCCGAAGCAGAAACAAGACTCCTCTGGGGCATTCCTTGAGATGTGACAGCAGCGGTGGAACTACCCTTCTTTGTTGTGAAAACTCCCTCTTGTGGCTGTGCTGCCGCCCTTGAAGAGCTTTCAGCCTCGTCTTGACCGGCCCGCTTATGGGCCACGTCGGTAGCTCTTTGCTCCAGGTTTGGGAGATTGACAGCGAGACGCACCATCGGGGGAGGAGACTGGATGCGTAGTGGAGCGGGAGGCTTGGAAGGAGAAGGCGGGTGGCCGAACTCCTTAGCAGCAAGGGTGGCAACAGTGGCGGCAATGCGAGTAGTGTTGAAAATCACCCAACGGCGTTTCTCGATAGCCCAGAGTGCGGCAAGATCGTCGCTCAAGGTTGGGAAGTCCTTAGCTTTCTTTGCAATCGGTTGAGCTGAAACAAGCAGAAAATATGTTAGTAATATGATCAGAGCAACCAAGAAGGGGACGATCTAAGTAGGTTGCCTACTCGTGTCGAAGTTCCAGTCCTTGCGGATTGATCTAGAGAAGATTGCAGGAAGCGAATTAGAGTTGGCATGCATGTAGAAGTAAGCCCTCTCCTAGGAGTCAACTTTATTATCCGGAATAGTGACGAGCTGAGGATTCCCAGAAATGACATAGATTTCGGGTTTCTTGTTGACACCCCTGAAAGAAGTTAATATTTCAAGAAGTTGGACCCCATCTTAAGGTCAGCTTCTACCGCGAGAACAAAGAGACCAACGATAGTCCTAACTCAACCCAGAGTAAGCTGAGAGAGGGATATTTAACGGCGGTGGCAATAGGCCATCAGAAGAAGAGGAAGGGGGAAACCACAAGCGATAGCCTCTTATGAACGACTCGTAGACACAGAAGTACCCGGNTGGGGGGGGGGGGGGGGGGGGGGGGGGGGAAGGAAGGAGGAATACAACGTTATCAGGGACATCGAAATCCTCCCTTAGAGTTTGAAGAGATTTAGCGGTGCTCGAGGTCGAGCCAATGGTCGGGGCATTCTTCGGTAGAACGATAGCCACGGGGGTAGCTGGAACGACGGAAAGACGGTCTTCTTCCAGGAAGTCTTCGTCGTCAATGTCGGTGGCAAGGCTTCCCTCCACATCACCCATGTCAGGATCTGCGCAGAAGAAGGGAAGATCCACGGGTTCATCGAGAAAGAGAGGCCTTTCGCCGGAGGACCCAGGAGCAATGATGGGCCGCGCGACAGGAAGGTAGGAAGGCTTCCTCCAGCGTGTGAATAGGGATTCAGGGTCCATGGGTAAGAATAACGAAATCTAGGGTTGCGCAAGGAGAAGTGGCGGAATTGCGAGAAGAATTCACAAAGGAAACGATAAAACGAGTAAAGGAAAGAAGAATGAGAATGTTAGGAGAGAGAACAAACCTTTTTGATGAAGACAGTCAAGTTTTAAATTTGTAAAACCTAACTACCAAACCTAGCCCGCAAGAT
>OVAN01011860.1:0-14272 GCA_900406275.1 Anastatica hierochuntica | reverse complement strand
AAAGGCAACAAACTACTACGTGTCTCAGCCAAAATCCAAAGAAGTATTGCCGTGGAACAAGATGATTCGAGGACAAGAACGGGATTCTAAAAAATACTGCCAATATCACAAACAATCCGGTCATGCAACCGAGGAGTGTAGGCATCTCACTAAACTCTTGATGACCAAGTTCCAGAAGGGGGAGATCGATGTACCGGCAAGAGAAGGAAGTACAGAAGACAAGAAAAACAGCAAGGAAAACTCCGAGCAAAGAAGTGATCAAGCAAAGCAAAATTATCAACGTCAAAACTTGAAAATACACGCAAGTCAATCGGCTGCAATGACCGAGATAAAAAGAGATCGGGTGTATGATGAAGACGAAATTCTTCCAGCTCCAAGAAGAAGAATCAATATGATAATGGGAGGATTAAAAGTTTGTTCGGATTCAGTCCGAGCGATAAAAGAAGGAGAACGCCGAGCTGTCAGCGCCAACAAATGGAGACAATACACCGAAGATAACCAAAAAATCGGCGATACTCTAATCACATTTTCCGAAGCAGATGCCCATGGAGTCGACATGCCCCATAATGACCCTTTGGTAATTGAGCTAATGATAGCAGACTGTGAAATGACACGAATCATGGTAGACACTGGGAGCACCGTGAATATAATCTTCAAAGAAACATTGAAAAAGATGGAGCTAACCGATTACGTAATTAAACCAAGCGCCAAACCTCTAACCGGTTTCAATGGACAATCCGAATACACATTCGGATCAATCAAGCTATCAGTCTATGTTGGCAGGGTGACCAAAATCGTGAAATTCCTCATCATTGACAGACCGGCCAGCTATAACGTCATTCTCAGAACTCCATGGCTACATGCAATGAGGGCGATACCGTCGTCTTATCACCAGTGTTTGAAATTCCCAACCAAGTACGGAGTTTTCACGGTTAGAGGCAACCAGAGGGAATCAAGATCGTGTTTTATCGCCGAACATAAATTAAGAAGAGCAGCTCAAGCTTGTTTAGTAACCCGACCAGCAGTAGAAGAAACACCGAGCAACACGGACTCACCGGTCAAAGAATAAATCTTAATGATAAACATAGATTCGACGGATCCATCAAGATGTGTGGGAATTGGAGCCGAGCTTCCGGATCATCTCAAAGGGGAAATAATAAACTTTTTAAAGAGCAAGGTCACAACGTTTGCATGGACAATCTCGGACATGCCAAGGATAGACCCGAGCATCACCAGCCATGAACTAAACATTGATCCAACTTTTAAACCAGTAAAGCAAAAACGAAGGAAGCTCGGTCCAGAGAGAACTATAGCAGTAAATGAGGAAGTTGACCGGTTAGCAAAAGCAAAGTCGGTACTGGAGGTAAAATATCCGGATTGGTTGTCAAACCCGGTTGTGGTAAAAAAGAAGAATGGAAAAGGGAGAGTTTGTGTAGATTTCACGGATCTAAACAAGGCGTGCCCGAAAGACAGTTACCCTTTGCCCAACATTGACCGACTTGTGGAGGCAACAGCCGGGAACGAACTTCTCTCATTCATGGATGCGTTCTCGGGCTACAATCAAATTATGATGCACCCCGATGATCAAGAAAAAACAGCCTTCATTACAGACCAAGGAATATATTGCTACCGAGTAATGCCTTTCGGTCTTAAGAATGTCGGAGCTACGTATCAACGTCTGGTTAACAAAATGTTTGCCGATCAAATTGGTAACACGATGGAGGTCTACGTTGACGACATGCTGGTAAAATCTCTCAAGGCACAAGATCATGTGTCACATTTGCGGGCGTGTTTCCAAGTGCTTGACAAGTATAATATGGAACTAAACCCGGCGAAGTGCACATTTGGGGTGACATCAAGGGAGTTCCTCGGTTATCTTGTGACGAAAAGGGGAATTGAAGCAAACCCAAAACAAATTGCAGCAATCGAGTCTTTGCCATCTCCTCGGAATTCAAAGGAAGTACAAAGATTGACAAGAAGAATAGCAGCGTTAAATCGGTTTATCTCAAGATCAACTGACAGGTGCCTACCTTTCTACCAACTCCTCAGAGGAAATAAGCGATTTGAGTGGGATGAAAAATGCGAAGAAGCTTTCAAGCAACTAAAACAGTACCTAACCACACCACCCATTCTGTCAAAACCCGAGGAAGGAGAAACACTCTACCTATACATTGCTGTTTCACCTCATGCAGTCAGCAGTGTATCGATCAAGGAGGACCGAGACATCCAAAAACCGATCTTCTATACCAGCAAGTCATTAAATGGAGCAGAAACTCGGTACCCGGCTCTTGAGAAACTGGCGTTAGCTCTAGTCACATCGGCCAGAAAGCTGCGTCCGTACTTTCAGTCACACGCAATAGTGGTTTTCTCGAATCAACCACTCAAAGCCATTCTCCATAGTCCGAGCTTGTCAGGGAGGCTAGCCAAATGGGCAGTCGAACTAAGTGAATATGACATAGAATACCGAGCCAAGACTAGTGCAAAATCACATGTATTGGCAGACTTCTTGATCGAATTACCAACCGAGCTCACCAATGAAGAATCAAGCAATAAACAATGGTTACTATATGTTGATGGGTCAGCCTCAAAACATGGATCAGGCGTCGGAGTTCGGCTAGTCACCCCAGACAATGAGATCTTGGAGCAATCTTTTCGATTAAGCTTCCCGACCTCAAACAATGAAGCCGAGTATGAAGCATTACTGGCAGGTTTAAGGTTGGCAAAAGCAATAGGAGCAAAGCAAATTCAAGCATATTGTGATTCGCAATTAGTAACAAGCCAAATCAATGGAGAATACGAAGCTCAGAACGAAAGGATGGAGTCTTATCTAAAGCTGGTACAAGACCTAGCGAAGGAGTTTGATGTTTTTTCTTTAACAAAGATACCTCGGTCTAACAATTCTCCTGCCGATGCCCTTGCAACCCTAGCTTCGACATCAGATCCGACAATCCAACGAACGATACCCGTGGAAAGCATAGATCGACCAAGTATCGAGCTTCCAAAAGGTGAATGCATGATAGTCGACGCAACCGACAACGGAGACGTGATGGAGCAAGACAAAATCGAACCACCAGTTCAAAAGCCCGAAGTAGATTGGAGAGATGAAATAATTAAATACTTAGAGGACGGGGAACTACCGACTTGCAAATGGGCGGCCAGGAGACTAAAAAGAAGAAGTGCACAATACTGCATGATGGATGGACATTTGTTTCGAAAAAGTTATGCTGGCCCACTCCTCGTCTGTGTTGGAAAGAGCGAAGCCTGGAGAATCATGATGGAAATTCATGAAGGAGCGGCCGGGAATCATTCAGGAGGCCGAGGTTTGGTTCACAAAGTTCGGAGTCAGGGATTTTACTGGCCGAAGATGGTGGCGGATTGTGAAAAGCATGTCGCGAAATGTGAAAAATGTCAAAGACACGGGCCAATGATACATTCCCCAACCGACTATATATCAACATCGGCGATGCCTTACCCATTTATGAGATGGGCAATGGATATCATCGGACCCTTACCATGTTCCCGACAAAAGGAGTATATCCTCGTTTTAACCGACTATTTCAGCAAGTGGATCGAGGCAAAAGCCTTTAAAAGAATAACTGCCGATGATGTGCAGAAGTTTGTCTGGAAGAACATTATTTGCCGGCATGGGCTTCCATATGAAATAGTTGCCGACAACGGCTCTCAATTCACTTCCGACAAATTTGAGACTTTTTGCACAAAGTGGAAAATCAGGCTCAACAAATCCACATCGAGATACCCTCAGGGAAATGGGCAAGCCGAGGGCACGAACAAACAAATTCTTGATGGATTGAAGAAAAGGCTGGAAGCTAAAAAAGGATTATGGGCTGACGAATTGGATGGAGTCTTATGGTCACATCGAACGACTTCAAAAACTTCTACAGGGCGCACACCATTTTCTCTGGCGCATGGGATGGAAGCAATGGCACCAGCCGAGGTGTCAATACCGGGATTACGACGGTCGGTCCTAACACTTCACGAGAATTTGAACAACCAAATGATGGAGGAACATCTTCATCAAGCATAAGAGATCTGAGACCAAGCACTTCTTAGAATACAAAATTACTAGAATAAGGCGGCAAAGTATTACAATTCAAAAGTCAAGGGCCGACGATTTCAAGAAGGAGATCTAGTATTAAGAAAAGTCTTTGAGAACACGGCGGAGCGACCGATCACCAAACTGAGAGCAAACTGGGAAGGACCATACATAATCTCCAAGGTGGTGAAACTAGGCGTTTATGAACTTCTCCAAATGAATGGCGACAAAATCCTACACTCATGGAACGCGGTTAATCTCAAGCGATATTACTACTAGCACCGACAAGGAAATCCGCCTCGGCACTCAAAGCCGAACTTTATGTATATATCTATATCTTATATTGTATATGAACTACGAATGGCTTGATTCCTTTTGAGGATACGTAGGCAGCCTCACCGAGGTCCAGCTGTACCTTTGTAAAAAATATATATTTCTTAACTTTCAAAAAGACTAAGTTAATACGCTATGCCGAGCTCTCTCCATTCAAGTACACTCTCTGAGAGATTGAATTGATTTTGAAATTATCAAACTCAAAAGATGGCCCAACAGATCCATCCATAAGCCGAGTTCATACTCGCAATACTTCGCTTCTCATAGGCAAACGGACTGATCATCCGAGGGACTAAAAAAGGATTCTCTGGTTTAATTATAAAGAAAATCTAAAGTCTTAATGGCCCAATTGATTCCATTAAAGCCGAGTCTGTTCTCGCAAAACGAAAACCAAGTTTTTCAACTTGTATTTTATCTTCTGATTCGATTTCGATATTAAATTTTTACGAAAGCAAGAAATGAAAGAAACCGGTTCATTAATGATAACATTCAACAAAAACCGAGCTACAAACAGCCTCGGCTTGACAAAAAGAAGAGAAGAAAAGACAATACAAAATAAGCTTTACAAAAATACGAAACAAAAAGCCAAGTCCTAAGTTTCACGGACATTGGAGGCAGCCGACCTAAGCCCAGCAGTCTCAGTAGGAGAAAGGGAACCCCGGTTACTTCCATATTGGCCAAGCAGAGCTTCCTCAGAAAGCCGGAGAACTTCAAGATCTTCGTCGGTAAGATCCACAACCTCCATCTTCCCGACAGCTGCTTTCTAGTTCGCCAGGTTTTCAGAGACCTCGGCAAGGTAGTCAGAAGGAGGATCGATTGAATACTCAGATTTGAGATATCCCATCAAATCAACCTCTGCCTCAAACTTTGCCATGAGAAGCCTCTGCTCCTCGGCAGCTTGAACTTCATCCCTGAAGCGCTTAGCCTTCTGAAGAGAAGCCTCGTACCGAGCAGAAAGGACCGAGAGGACTTTCTTTCACTCGTTTGCGACTTCCCGGTCTCGGCTCTTCCGAAGCCTCTCCTGCTCACCGGCCAGTCTGTTTCTTAGGTCCTCTCTCTCCAAGGACCAGGCTTTGTGAGCTCTTTCGATTTCTCTCTTCTCTTCGGCTCGGCTACTCCGAGCTTCAAACAGCTGCCGTTTGGCCTCGACAGCCTCCTCCTCGAGTTTTAGGGATTTCTCCCTCTCAGCTCCAGCCTTTTCAACGAGCTCCTCGGCCCTCTCATTGGAAGCTCGGATTTTAGCCTTCAGCCGCTTGCACAGAGTATCGTAGGCCTCGATAACTCTGTTTGCTTGATCCCCGGCCTAATTATAAGAGGTATGGAGTTAGAAAAAAAAACAAAGAAAAGTAAACAATACAAAAAGATAAAAAAAGTAGCTAACCTCGGTAAAGGATTTTGACATATCCTTGTAAAGATCGGAAAAGTGAAGGTCATCCACCGGGGTGAGAGGAGCCTCCAAAGTATGAACCTGCCTAAAAAAGGCAGCGCACTCTGAGGGATCCTCCGTGAGCCGAAGACCCTTTGAACTGGTTTGAGACCTAATCGGAGGAGGAGTTTGTTTTTTGGGATCGGAAGAAGCATGGATCTTCTTCTTCTTCTTCTCTTTGCTACCCTCTCCGGGAGCTCGGATGGCAACACGTTTTTTCTGGCGAAGAGCCAATGTTTCCTCCTCGACAAGATGCCCATCTTTACCTGCAGCCGATGGGCCAGTTCGTACAAGAGCCAGTTGCTCCTCAGTCCAGGTAGTCTCGCCTTGATTCTCCACGGCAGCCTGCTGAGTAGACCCCCCGGTTGGGATGATTGAGAGAGGGTCTACTACAGCGATCGAAACTCTAGGAGCCAAAGTCCCTTGGGAGGTAGTCTTCTCGGCCCCAGTAGCCGAGAATATGGCCGTATGGGCTTGCTTTTTACCCACGGCTGGTTCTGAAGCCTGACCTATCGTCAGATCGGTAATTATCTCGGGGGTCTTTTCAACCGAAGCACGGTTGACACTTTGCCCATTCATGCTCTCGGAATGTCTGGAAAATCTGATAACAAAGAAAAAGGGATTTAAAAAAAAAGAAAAAAGGATTCGAGAAGAAAAAATCAAAGGAGTCAAGAATTAAGAGCTACCGTCAGAGAGTCGGTTGAGAGCTAACGCAAGCCTTTTAGTATGGATCTCGGGCCACTTCTGAATGCTGAGCTTCTGGATTCTCTCAATATGCTCAGCGAAACCAGAGGGACGAGCTCGAGTAAAGAAGATTTTAACTACAAAAAAAAGAAGAAAGAAACAGTCAACAATCAAAAAATCGTCCGTTGCAAAGAAATTACTCTGAGAACAGCTACCAGGGTTTTGGTTCCAGAGAGATCGGATTCGCATCTCCCAATCAACAACCGAAGTCTCATTTACTCTCATGTAGAAGTAATGAGTATGCCAGTTTTGCGTTTTGGAAGTCTCCCCGGTGATCACTTTCTTTTTGAAGTTGGCATAAAAAGTGCCAACAAGATTGGAGTTCCTCCCAATGCGAACAAACTCCTCGAAAAGCTTCCGATCCACCTTGATGCCGAGCCCAAAACCCATCACAAATAAGCTAACCATATTGCGAACCGCAGCGACAGTCAACTGGCTCGGAGCGATGCATCTAACCCGACAAAAGTCGGTAAAAAATTTTGGAAGTGGGGTCCAGAGCCCACCAAACTTAAAATAGGATTCGTAAAGACAAACCCAGTCCTCGGGACAATTCCAGGGACGCTCATGTTCCTCGGGAACCTTGACAACAAAACTAGGGACCTCATGTCGCCAGGGGAAGGTAGAACTAAGAGTCTCCTCGGTGGACAACGTCTTTCCTATAAGTCGAGGAGGTCTAGTCTTCTTCTCTGGTTTGCTGGACTCAGCCTCCTCCACCGGCTTCTTTTTCTGCTGCCAAGTATCGACCCAGGCCTCAGGGTACGTATAATTTGAGTCGGCATGGATAACACGGCCAAAAGAATCCACTCCCTTCGCAGCCGAGCTCGGAGGAGCTGCAGATTCTGCGTCATCTTTCTCTTCGTCGGGAATATTACCGACCGTTTCATCACCCCTCCTCTCTAATTGTGCCTTAATTAAACTATATTGTCCATCAAGAGTATCCTCGGTCAAAGAAACCGAGGAACTTTTATTCGAAAAAATCCTTTCTTCAGAACCTTCTATGTCAGAAGGATCAGAAGAAGAAGACCGAGAAGAAATAGTAACAACCGACATAATTGAAAGCAAATAAAACTCAAAGAAAAATATCAAAACTTAGAGAGAAGTAAGAGAGAGAGAAAGTCTACCTTTACGGATGAAGAGAAATTGAAGGGAAGACTGAGAAGAGAGGAATATAAAGGGAACGAGGAGGAAACCGAAAGGTCCATTCGCAAAAGAGAACCTAGGACTAGCCTATAGAGGCCGTCCACTCGCGTAGAGCTCGGCGCGTGGGCCCCAACTGTCTTTTACATTAAGAGAAGACCAGTCACAAAACGACACGTGCACTGGTCTGGAGGGGGGACAACTGTTGGACCCGGGCCTGGTATCATGATACCAAACCCAGGAAAAAGGACAGTTGGGCCCAAAGACTGTATCAAAAGCCCATCAGATTTAGAAGAAATTTGTTGTTAAGTGTCAAGCCCATGACCTCGGCCCAGTCTTCGGCCGAGGTCATGGCCGACAGCATTTAATGAATGAGTCAGAAGAAGATTCACTAAATATTTAATGAAGCGCACTTCCTCGGTCCGAGCTGTCTCAAGGAAGACACGTGGAGTAAATGCAAAGGCCTCGGCATCCACCGCAACCGATGCATGTAAGGAGAAGATAGAAAGAAATTTGGAGGCGACACGTGGATTCCACCTCGGTCTACCACTATAATTAAATCAAGTTACTGTAGACTCTAAACTACTATAAATAGGTCATTAAGGTAATTAAGTAGGGCATGGAAAAACAGAGAGAGGACAAGTACCGACAAAGAAAAATTTAGAGAGATAAATACTTGTAATAAATTCAAATCAATAAAATCTTCAAAGACTTCTCGGCATCCTTTGGTTTCTCAACCAACTCGGTCCTTAAACCGGAAATTTGATTTGCTCTAAAAAAGGAAATCTTTATTGTAAACTCTGACCTCGGCTCAAGTAAAAGCAAAACTGAGAACATTTCAAAACAAAACTCAAATCATTAAGGGATAAAAAGTCAGAGGGACCAATAGTCGGTTCAACATTGATATTTTTGGGGGGTGAATTACCTATATGCCATAATTTGAGAATGGAGTTTCATTTTTACCATTAAATTAAAAGTTTGCAAATATGCCATAAAAATAATTTTTTGTTGGACAATTTTGCCCCCAGTAGATGAGAAAACACAAGTGAAAGAAGTGGTTCATAAAAATGGTTTGCATGCAAAATAATACGTTCACAGAAAAATAGTCATTGTGTAGTTATAAACATCTCATTTTTTTGGGTTAAATTCAATCAAATTAACCAAAACAAATATGTAATCGCCAAAATGGCCACGTAAATCACAAGAGAATCAAGATCCACAGGTTCCTAGAGCATCTCATTATTTTTGAGGTTTAATTACGTTTCATGGATCTATTTAACGTAAAATAATTGCGATGACAAATATTTTAAGTATAAGAAACATAAAATTGACAAGCTATTAAGAAAAGAATTATATAATTTAATTTGGTCAAGCTTGGTCATTTAACCTAGTTTCTTAATATTTTTGTACAAATAATTCTTTGAGATTGTTAATTTGTTGTGTTTTTTTGAACATCAATAATTTTTGACTTCTTGTTTTATATAAACTAGATATTTGCCCGCACGATGTTGCAGGGTATTTTTAATTTTATTCACTATTACATAATTAAAATACGTACTTAAGATGAGTAATTTAGTATAAGTACATTAACAATATTATTTTTTGTGATCGTCGTTGGTCCCTAATATATTTCGTCATATTTATTGTAATTTTGTATAGTGGCCAAAAACCTCATTTTAATTCAAACTAAAACTAAAAATATTTGAAATCTCTACCTATTTTTGGGTCTTTTTAATCCAATTTTGTAAAAAACGAGTTCGACCTAATTGAGAATTTTGAATTATATTTAGAAGCAAATGACAATGTAAATAAAATATTAGTTAATTATGTTTGATTCTCGATCTAATTACTATATACAAAAGACCTATTAAAATTCGAAACATCTCAGACAATATTTAGTTTAAAGGGTTAAAACTTGAGTATTTTTAATGTATAAGTGACATTATATTAATGGTTTGTCCAAAAAACAGAGATTATATTGATGATGTGTAAATATATGAATTATATTTATTAGTCTTATTTTTACATAACTAATATAAAATGAAAATGAGAGACAAAAAATAAAAATATATAATTATTGTATAAATTTGACAAAAATATGATGTGTATTAATGTTTTGTTTTAATGGGTCTATCAATTTTATCTTTTTAATGATGTGTCGTTTCTATAGTTTTTGAAAAAGCTGATGTGCCGTCTCATGGAGAGGCGCAAAACTTATTATAATATTGATATTATTTTATTGCTTCTTCTTTTTTTGCTTGTGATAAAACAACTATAAATATTCGTTAAATATGATAGTAATTTTTGTTTAATAAGAATATTTCTCTATTATTTTCTTCATTTCTTCCATCTTTTGGTGGTATACGACAATGGTGTGTTAAAATGTGTATATTTCTCAAACATAAATGAACGATCGAATCGCAAATGCTTCACTCCTATACACCAATATCTGATGAGCGGCCAACTACAATGCAGATACGATTACCGCAGAGGACACGATCACAACGGCATGCTCGCCAACCATCGCAGAAGACACGATCACAACGACATGCTCGACAACCACCGTACATGACACGATGAAGATCGTAACGTACGTGAGTAAATTTTTTTCGAGTATGTCCAGCTAAGATTTTAGTCCACTTGAATAAAAATGCTTTATTAGGAACCTAAAAAAGCAAAGATTGACTTCATATCCATAAATAACATCTATATTTGTAAAGAAGACAATGTCAAACAACAACCAAAAGAAAAATCGAATAATTTGGAATGTGAAACCGATGGAAACCAGAAACACTTAGTTGTGATTGAAATCTAAAACCAAAAGCTACTTTGAAAGGGAAAACCCAAGGAAAACCATAAAATAATTACTTATGAATGAAAGTTGAACCCTAAAGCTAGTGGAAGGGGAAACCTAATGGAAACCATAAAGGTTTACTTATGAATGAAAGTTAAACCCTAAAGCTAGTAGATGGGGGAACCCAAGGAAAACCATAACGGTTTACTTATGAATAAAAGCTAAACCCTAAAACTAGTGGAAAGAGGGAATCCATGGAAAACCATAAAGGATAACTTATGAATAAAAACTAAACCCTAAAGCTAGTGGAAGGGGAAACTCAAAGGAAACCATAAAAGATTACTTATAAATGAAACTAAACCCTAAAGCTTAGTATAAGGGGGAACCCAAGGGAATAAGTAAAAGTTTACTTATGAATAAAAGCTAAATCCTAAAACTAGTGGAGGAGGGAGCCCATGGAAAACCATGAAGGATTACTTATGAATGAAAGTTAAACTCTAAATCTTGTGGAAAAAGGAACCTAAGGGAAAACCAAACAATATGATTTTTTTTTTTGAATCGAGACCACAAGATGATATCAGAATACCTAAATTCTCAATGGTTAGGTTTAGCTTTTTTATCACAAGAGAGTATAAGAGAGAGTACGTTGGGGGTTCAAGTCTTGATGTTGCAGATCAAAGCGGTAGATTCCTTGAGAAAGTTAGAAGAAAGAGATAAGCTTTAGAGGCAGAGGGACAAAGATGGACATGTTTCTTTTTAGATTCTCACTTTTGCGAAGTTTCAAAGTCTGGTCGGAAAGCTTTACACAGAATTTGGGAAAAGTTATTAGATTTGATAATCTTTAAAAGTTTCTAGGAAATATATTTTCCAGGACACAAATTAAGATAAAAAATGATTTATGTAGTCAATGAAAAAATTATAAATGAATAATAGTAAGGTTTTTCGAAATAAAATTAGTCATAAAATAAGTATTAAAATGGTAGCTAATTTTGTGTAATATTTGTATATACCAAAGAAGTAGTAATATTTTTAGAAATAGTTTTAAAGATATTTTCTACTAACACAAAAAAAATAAAATAAAAGTTGGATGGAGAAAATACGAAAATTGAAGGAAAAAAAGGATATTTCCTCAAATAAACTTATTTACAAACAGCCACGATAATTGGATTTGAGGCAATTAAGTGACTTGATTATCCCAATAAATGATGTCCATTGTACTAAATGTCTTTACTTAGTTTTGGTTTTATTTAAAAAAATCCTGAAGAAGTACATTGTCACATAGTTCTTTTCAAAAGTTATGTGATGAGCAGGGCCGCTCTAACAAGAATAATAGTCTTAATAAAAAATTATATATCTGTGGCCGTTTTCTAAATATATTATTTGAAATTTTAAAAATATCAATGCTAAACATTTGTAAATAGTATCTCTTTAGTAAATTGAATTTCGGTGGCCCTATACATATAACTATTATCATAAAAAAAAATTTTGGTGGCCCTAAAATTATTCTCAAAATGTCGGTGGTTCTAATCGGTCATTTACCTGGCTTACGCTCAAAGCCGGCCCTGGTGATGAGTGTGTGTATATGTTAGTAGTTAGTACTGCATAAGGTGAAAAGATTGGAGATTTTCTTTTCAATGGAAAAATTAAACAAGGATAATAAGATAATTTTCATCTAAAATTTATGGTATATTTGTACATAAAATCAGTTATGGCATATCTGAAATTAAATCTGAGAATTATGGCATATATGCAATTAATCCTATTGTTGGGTTCTCTCCACACATGCAACTTCCATTTCTTATGAAAATGTTACTAGTTTTAAATATAAAAAAATCTTTGAGAACTTAGATTCACGTGCATGAAGATGTCCTACGTTTTCTTTATCTTTGTAAAGTTTAAATATATCCATCTGCAAAATTCTGAATCACATGAGCTACTACTTTGGAATTATTAAACATTTAGATCCCAAAGAAGTTACGTTATGGTGACATTGTTTTGTTTTCTCTCTAAAATATAGCTGCGTTTATTCTAGAAACTACAGATCATTGATTGTTTACTGAATCAAGGAGACAATTCGAAAAGAGAATTCTATGTATGGGATATCAATTTGACGTCGCAATATATATTTACCTGAAATGAGTCATAGTGATGAATATAAAGCAATAAAGTGGCTTAAGCATTCCAAAACTACTTACTTTAGAGTGATAAAAACATTGTAAAATAATATAGGGATAAAAACTTTGTAAAGTAACTGACCGAACGAATATCATTCTTACTTTATTTAGTGCAATGTCTATTTCACTAGTCGTTATACTATTATACGTGGGAGGTTCATATTTTTTTGGCAAACTTTGGAATTTGATATACTTTATCAAATTCAAAGCCACGTGAAAAGAGTTTGGCCGATAAAGTCGCTCCCACAAAAAGAATTCCAAATTATCAACTCACAATGATTTCGAGTATCGAAAAAGAACTTTGAATTTTGCACGTCGACTTTTCTTTGGAGGACCAATATTTCGTAGTTGACATACAAAAAGGTTTTTAAATTTGCAACTCTGAAATAATTTACCTTTAGGTAATTGGTTCAGAGGGATGAAAAACCTAAAATAATGCAGAAAAAAAAAGATGTTTATCAGGGTAAATACATGTGTGATAAATTGTTGGTATTTATTTGTATTAACGTCATTTATTCATCAAAACGGATGGTATCGTCAAGAAACTTTAACTTTCACAAAAACAACGAAAGAAAAAAAGTCGTCATGAAACTTTAGTGCCGACTTCTTGGAAAGTTAGAAAAGGTAAAACAACAGTCATAAAACAATTAAAACATTAAGTTACAGAATAAAATTGATTTACAATATCAAAAAGTTGTTCTCGGATTCCCATTTCAAGTCATTATCATCAGATTTTGTAAATGTTTACTCAGACCTTATCGACATGCAGTTTAAACACTACTCAAGTAATATATTATAGCTCATTGACAAGAAAAAGATTTTAATTCATCATAGTCTTTCAGTTATAAAATAATTTACAATACAGAAATTCTTTAAATACTATCAAATATTGTTTTATAGATAATAAGGCCGCAAACTGTCAAAAAGAAAACTTTCAGTGGGTGTCCGACGCCGACCCAATTCGAGCGATGTTGATGCTCAATTCGTCGTGAAATCTTCTTCAATTCGTTTGGATCTCGTTGCAAGAATCTGGTTTCTCCCCAAAATATAGAAGTCGTTTCAGTGGCTGTCCAACGCCGACCCAATTTGTTTTGCAGCGATGTTTATGTTGATGCCGTTTGGATACTTGTTTATGCGTGAGAGAATGACGATTAGTCTTTTGCGATTCTTCGACTCAAGCGTGGAAGTGGTGGTGAATACGTATTTCAAGCGACATAATGGTTTCGTTTGTGTTTCTTCATGCGGTCTCTTTGATATCCATGATGGTGATGGTGATGCTGAAGTGAAGATAAAACGCCAACGATCTAGGTTTTATCACAATCATTTTCCATGCAACCCCGATCTATGCTCTCGTAGGATAAAACGACTCTATTTTTTACGTGTCGATCTAGACATTAATGTCGGCGTTTATTTTCTGGTGTATTTCTCCGGTCGTATGTCAATACTACCAATCATTGTTAGTTTTGTGNTCACGATCTTTTGGTGGCTTTCCGATGTTTGAAACAGATTTTAACAGATTTGTTGTGGAAATATCGTCCGCCACGAAAGCCACCATGGAGTTTGATAAGAGATTTGTCAAGTTTGAATTAAGTCTCAAACCTCTAAGCCTC
>OVAN01011859.1:0-14273 GCA_900406275.1 Anastatica hierochuntica | reverse complement strand
CAACCTAACCCTTTTCCTCAACCTCCAAGCCTTGTTCCTACTCCACAACCCATCAACAACGACCAACCTTTTATCAACCTCCACCCCATGTACCCATTCCGCAAATCTAGCCACTACAACACACCTTTAATCAACCCTCTCCACTGCACCAGCCACAACAACACACCTTTAATCAAACCCCACCACTGCACCAGCCACATCCTCAACAACATCAAATGCACTATCCAGTGCCTGAGGAAGATCTTCTTGCCGAAGATCCACAACCGCAGGACCATCAGGCTCTGTTAGATTCTTTGCTAGCACTTCCGGGTCGGGAAAACCTACCTCGCCTGAGCAACTTGCATGGTCCCGGCATTAAAAATCTATGGTAACTTCTTAATCTCTCAGTATAGCTTTCGTTTTGTTGTATAATGTGAAATTGCTGATATTGTCTCTGTGTTTTAAACTGAATTTAATATGAAATTTGTCTCTGTGTTTTGAACTGAATTTGATATGAATTTATCTTAGTTTTGCCTTTGTCTTTGGTTTGTAGTAGAGTTTCCATGTGTTTGGTTGATGTGTTAGGTTGCTATGTAGAAAATTTATTATGAATAACAAGGTTAAAAGTGGTCTGATGGTTTTGAAAAAGGCATAGTGTTGTTCTATGATTCATGGTCTGGTGCTTGATTCTATTGTCTGTGTGTTTCTTTTGTTTGTCGATGAAGCCTAATGGTTTTTTGGTTTAAGAAAATGAAATCGGCTGTTACATGTTGAGCATCAATGAGTTGTGCCCTTCTCTGTTTTTACTTCTCTGAGATTTGTTTACATGTATGCTTTCTTTGTAGAAACTGTTTCATGTTTTCTATCAAAGTGGTCTTCATACTCTATGATCTGTTATGGACTTTATATTGTTTGGTTGTAACCTGTGGTCTGTTATGGACATTACATTCGGATATCAAAGTGTTCCTTATCCTAGTTTTTGTGATCTGTTATGGATGTTATCTTCTTTGTTTTTAACATTCTTCTGTTTTGCTTGTTTTAAAAGGTTTCGTAGAGACAAAGGCAGACTGGCTAGAGCGATTGCTAGAATCTTTCGAAGGAAGTTCGATGGTCCTTATTATAGTTAGAAGGTCACACCGATAGACATTCAAGAACGATATTGGAGAACTTTTGTGGTGAGTTGAAGAAACTTTCTTACTGTTTTAGATTATAATTAACTCGTTTTAGGCTAAGTTATAGTCTTAATGATTCTCTATTTTATTGGTTTATTTTCTGGTTTGGCTTGAGTTAGATACTTAATTTAGTTTGATTTTTGGCATTGTGAAGTTGATTTCTAAACTGACAACTGATTTTCTATGTTAAAAACAGATTATAACTTTATTAAACTTTCCATTTGTGTAGCAAAAGTATAACTGGGATCTAGGCATCACAAACCTTGTGAAAGAAGAGTTTCTCAAAGTTGCTAAGAGGAGGATGAAAGGCATCGTTAGCCAAGTAAGGAGAGGAAAGAAAAGGCCATTGTGGATTACAGGTACTCTGTGGGAGGAGATGAAAGCTCACTGGGACACTGCACGTCAAAGGGAGAGGAGCACGAACGCTTCAAAAGCTCGTAACTCCAATCGTGGTGGTTTGGGACGACACAAGCACGTGTCTGGACAGAAATCTTACTCGCAAATCAAAGAAGAAATGGTAAATTCTCCTCTGTTTTCTTTTAAGTTTTTCTCCTGTTTTACACTTTCAGTTTTGACCTACTTAAGATTTGTTTTGTACTTATAGGAGGAGGAATTAGGGCGACCCGTCTCTTTAGGTGAAGTCTTTTTGAGGGCACATAAAAAAGTGATGGAAGTTTTGTTGATGATGATAAAGCCAAGAAGATTGTTGACTCCTACGACAAGATCGTAAAGGAAAGAGAGTTGGAAATAGATGTTGACAATTTGGATCGAGATCCAACTAATCAATCTACACCTCGAGGACTCTCCATTGCTGAAAAAAACAAGATATTTCTCGAGGTTTAAGTTCTCCTTCCTGTTGCTTATTCAACATTTGTGATATGGTTTCTTTTGAATTCTGATTTCTGTTTTGATTTACTCTGATTCAAGTTCTGAATTTGCTATAATCTCTTGGACTCATGTTTCTTATTTAGGTTTGAGTTATAATTTGAGATTACGGAAACTGTTTTTTTTTTTTGTTTACATGATTAGTTTTCAAGTCAGTCTAGATTTTATGTATGATGGTTGTTGGTCAATTTCAATTTTGCATTCTCTGTTATTTGTATGTCTGATGGTTTTGATTTTCTGGTTTGTTTTTGTTAAGTGTACTGACACAGGTAGAAGAGGAGTCCACAACGGACTTGGAAGTCTTGCGGAAGACTTATTTTAATAGATTACTGCCATTGTAACCTACCAATTAATATGTTAATTAGTTTAATTATTGATTTCTTATTTTAATATCCACATTTTATTATAATAGGTTTTATAAATTAGGAAGAAATTTCGGATATATTAATCAATCAAATTGTATTTGTAACTATTGAATACAATTGGAGACAAAATAGTTGCAGTTTTGTGGAAAAACGTCATACATTAGTTGCAAACAATAGAGACTAATTTACCACCAAAATCATAATATATGACTCTACATATAATAATAAAACAGTCTCTAATATGTAACTGTATGATAGTAATAAAACAATCTCAATTATAAGACTCAACACGAAGTAATAAAACAGTCTCTAAAATATGACTTTAAATAGTCATAAAAAAGTCTTTAGTATGTAACTGTATTATAGTGATAAAACAGTCTCAAATATAAGACTTAATATATAGTCACAAACCCGTCTTAAATTTGCCATGCATATAAGGGTCTTAAAATAATCGCAAATATACGACTACAATAAAAGGTCGTAAAAGAGTGGCAGATATACGACTACAAAAACAGTAGTAAATCAGTAGCAAATGTGCGCCTATTTTGCGACCAAAATATATTGCGACGAAAGTTTTGCCACTATATTATGTAGTCACAATATAGTCGCAAATTATCGTTTGCCACTATTTTATGACCATATTTTCGATGACAATACATCTGTTTTCTTGTAGTGTTCTAAGTTATTAATAATACAACTTTTGTGTTTTATTAGTTCAATAGACATGTATAATATTTGTGTTTAAGTTGTGTGAATAAATATATCTCTAGATTATATAGATTATTTGAATCGTGCATTCACCATTAATTAAACCATATTTTTAATTAATCGCTGAATATATTTTTAACAATAATACAACTTCTTTTATAATCCAGTATTTATTCGGTTTTGTTTGTTAATAATAATGAAATATATTCAATATGTTAATTGTATGAGACTATTATAACTTGTAATAAAATTAATGATATCATTACACAATAAATATATCATCTTCGATCTTTTTTCTTTTTGGGCTGGAACAAAAAAAGAGAATTTTTAGGGCTTTTAGAGAAAAAATATATTTTTGAGTTAGATATGTTTCTATAATCTAGATGAGTTAGACAATTTTAAAAGATAATGAGAAATTAAACCAAAAAAGGAGAAAATCAGTCTAGAGATTGTTCACTGGTTGAATTAAGTTAGGTTATTTTAAAATATAATCATAGAATTTTGAGTAGACTTAAAATCGTCAAAACAATTAGGTAAGGGACACGACACCACATAACAATTGACGATCGAGATTGCACCTCATACACATTTAAAGGTTTATAATTTTTTTATCGGAAAGCCAAGAAGCGCTCTTGCGATGCCACGTCACCAACTTTCTTAGTATGTTTGACACATAAGATTTTGACTTCGTATTTAATATATACTAGGTCTTGGTCCATGTCTTACACGAGCAGGGTTTGTTTTCTCAAGCTCAACTCAAACAGCCGAATATTGTTCTAACTATGTGTAACAAACTCAGTTTAAGAGTGATATTTAAGATGTTAAGCCAATAACTTGTAACATAAGGAATTGCTTCTAGTGTATGTTGTCTTTGAGATTTTTTGTCTTTTTGTGTTTACTTTATCTATGACTTATGTTACTTTCTCTTCTTATCACCAAAACTATGACTTTAGCCGAAGGATTATCTGGAGGATGAACCCAATGACTAAGACAAACATCTATTTTGCACAGCAGGTATATATTTTGAAGTATCGCGGAGATAAAAGAACCATGTTTCAATATAAAATATGTGATGTCACAAGATTAGTTGTCACTTGGACATCTTTCAAACTTTGTGTGTAACATGCATGTTGGGAAAACTATGACATTAGCCGAAGGAAATGCTTAACTATGTGTTTTAGATGATAGCAAGGTACAAACACTCATGTAATAGCGGCAACTTTGCTTTGGAAGTTCGTATATTCGGTTTGTTTATGGATCAACTTTTTTTATTCTCGGTTTTTCAATTTTAGCAGTTTAGAAATCATTCAAGTATTTTAGAATTTTAGTTCGGTTTTTTCTCGGATTGGATTCGGTTTGAGTATCTAAACCACCAGGAAAAAACCAATAATACTTGAAATATATTTATAAAAACTAAAACACTAGTTTGGTTTTAATGAAATTTGGTTGTATTTAACACTTATGGCTAAAAACTCTTGGATTTTTAAGCTATTTTGATATAAAAATAATTAATATTTTCATTTGTAATTATAATTTTTAATATTTGTGTTATTTAAATTTAAATTTAAATATAACTAATAAATTTGGACATAAAATTATAATTTGACTATTTCGCATATCCATCTGCTTTTTATTGTTTAGTTCTACTCTGGTGTCTGGTTCAAGAAACGTAACATGGAACAAACCTTGTCTCACCGATGCACCCGATGTCCCTTTAACCAGCGCTTGTTTCTTGACATAATTGTAAAACTCTTGGTGGAATGCATGATTCAACGAGAAACAATTGTCATCTATTTCGGTTGAGATATGTCTACCAAACCTAGATCCTTCCCTTCAACAAAAAAGCAGCAAATACTCATAGTCCATTATCTTCATTATGTTTAAAACCTCTCAGTCATCTTACACAAAGTGTTACTCGATTTGAATTGGATTGCAATGATTTTGTCAATTGCTTACCTTCAACAACTCATCTTTTCCGCAACCTTTTTGCAGTGGAAACTTCTTCTTTGCTATCTCTTGCAACATAAGCTTTATGGTTTTCCAGCAAGCAAACAATAAGTATGGGACATTGATAATGTATTATGTCTTTGTCTTCTCTTGATAGTTTAAATCAATTGTGGTTATAACAGTGTCATTAGATGCCGAAAGAAAACAAAACACCATGTGATGAAAAAAAATTAAAAAAATTAGAAATCAAAAGGTAATGTGATTAGCATAAGCGACACATATAGATTATTACCTTACTTTGTCTTAAAGCTGAAAGCTTTAGAACAGACATATCCAAAATTTTAAAACAAGTGCAAATTGATCATCCATTTTTCTTTGTATCAGATGGATATAAAAATGATAATCACACAATTAAGGTTTTTAAAACTAACCAAGCATATGTAGTAGAGAAGAAGTCGGAAAAAAAAAGTTAAACCAAATAGAGTTTTGGTCTTACCAATATCACACGATCCTGGTACTCATTCATTTGAGTGTGAGACTGCGCATAGTAACCAGCCTGGTGGATGAACGGTCAGAAAGCTATGGTTAAAGTATCCAAAAACCGAATGTTAACTTGAACGGATAAACAAATGTCCACCTCTACTTCCTGCAATAGAAACATGGCAATGACAAAATTGATGTTATATGTAGTTAGTTTCTACATTTATTTTTCTCTGAAATTTTTTTGAATGCACTAAAATCATAGAGACTTCAGCAGAAACTTAAAATTTTAAGTATTTTTCTTTTGGTTACTGAGTTTTTAAAATTCATACTTAGTTTAAATTGATAAAAGAAATTCATTCTTTTATTTTAGTAGGAGCAAATACAATCTAACTTTCCACATGACATGCTACTAGCCGGTGAGATATGGGATTTGGCATCATGCGTATTCCAGTTCGACCGTGTTCTCAATTAAATCTTCTTGAGTACAAAATCTCAAATGAATATTTTTTATCAACACATATCTTCACCTCATAAACTTTCTCTTTTTTCCATTTCCACACGTCTACGTAGGTGCAGTTGTGAAACCTCTCGTATCATCTTCTTGGTTCTATGTCGTACAAATTTTTTTATTGTGAATTTGATCAATGTCCAAAACAAATATTTAGATTTTAGGGTGTAGCAACAAAAAATAATAAAATAGTGAGGGAGGTTTTACAAAATTCCCCACTTGTGAACAAAAGAAAATTAGGGTGACTTAGGAAATGAGGTAACTTTTAAGTTTTTATTAGAGAAATATGTAACTTTAAGTTTTTATTTGAGAAAAAGGTAACTTTTCTCTCTCTAATTTTTTTTTGACCATGATACCCTTGACGAGTTTGTGGGTAGTTCGATATTATCCAACTTTTATGAAGCAAAACTCATGTATTTCCATTGTATTTCTATGATTTTTGTGAGTATTAGACATTACATACACTTTTATCATATATATATATATACGATATTCAAGTTTATAGGTAATTTTAGTTGGGTGTATGGGCGAGTATGGAAACATATATAAGGACTATATTTTATTAAAAAAATATCCCAAAATCTTGTTAATTAAAATAATTTAATTTAACAAAATGACCCTATTTTTATAAATTTCAAATTGACCATATAAAACTTGGTGCTCAGTGAATGTGTATTAGTCGAGTAAATGGAACATTTGGTTCAAGAAATGTGTAAGAATATGTGTTAGAATGTGAGTAACTAATGAATTGGTAGTTTGGACGGGTAATGAAAAGAAACCAAAAAATTTGAGTATTTTTGAGTTTGGCAGGAAATGAAATGTTATTAGGCCGAATTTCTTATTAGGCCGAGTTTCTTATTAGGCCGAATTTAAGAGTGAGTTTAATGGGCCAAATCCAACAGGCAGGCCAAATCTAACGGGCCCAGTAATGTGAATGTTATGCTTTGACCCAATAAAATGGCCCTTAAATTTTGGCGGGAACAAACGTTTATTTACCCTTTAGTTATAAAATAATTAAGGTAAATAAGCAGTTATTGTGGCCACTGTTAATCCCGTGCATTTGATAAAGCGAAAAGTCTGTCAAACCCTAAAATCGTTGAGAGAGATGAATTTCGAAGATAAATGGAAGAAATTGGAAGAAAATTATGGAAGGTGTGCAGGTAAGTTTTCACAACGGCTCTGTACACCTGTTATATCTTTGTTATTTAGGTACGAAATCCTGATATCTTTCCTTTTTCGTGTGAAGCTGATACATTCGTTATGGTTATGGTGGGTTGGTGGATAGTGTATGCAAACGGGGAGTTGGATTTCAAGATTGACAAGTCAAGAATGGGTAGGGCTATTAATTACTCACCCTTTCAATGCGTGGCCGAACTAAATGAGGGGACTTCTAAGTTATACGACTTGGAGGAGACTGTAGCTTCAGTTGAATTATCTTATTGGGATGAGAATTCGGCTATTGAGTTGAACACATACTTAGATTTCAGAAAATTTATCTCCCTATATCAAACAAACAAGTCATTGAACTTGTTTGTCTCGTTCAAAGAAAATGTTTGCGATGAATTAGTGTTTTTGAGAATGAAAGAGGCTACGGGTACGGTGAGTTGCAAGGTTAGCAGTTTTGTTCCTGTTGTACCGTCGACCTTTTGTAGGGAGAAGGAGAAGTGTACAGTTAATGATATAGACAGTGGCGTCTCTTGTGGCGGACAGTTGATAAATGTTTGTGAAGGTGGGTTAGATGATTGTCCTGATTTTGCCTTTGATGAAACAACTTTATAGCACGTAAAGGATCTAGAAGATGCTCTTCTTAAAGGAGATGACGATGATGCAGATGATGACGATACTGGTAAGGGATAGAATCATTCTGAACAGGAAGATAAAGATGAGAAAGATGATGACGATGAGGAACACAAGGAAGGAAAGGAGGATGAGGGAAATAAGGAAGATAAGGAAAATGAGGAAGATAAGGATGAAAAAGGTAAGGAAGATAAGCAAGATGAGGAAGATGAGGAGAAGGAAGGTAATGAAAATGAGCAAGGTAAGGAAGATACCGAAGAGGACGGAAGTGAGGATTCCTCATATGAACCAAGTGAGGAGAGTAGTACTGAGGACACATATGAGAGCGATGAGGATTATGATTATGACTATTGGAATGAATTCGTTTTAAATGGCGACAATGGTGAGGAGGATAATGATTATGTGCCTACTAACTTAGATTTTGGTGTACACCCTGTGAGTTCAAATTTTGATCATGATATCTACGAGGATGACCATTGACTTTATAATTCTATGTCGAGAGTTACAGTTGGGGTTGCGGAAGTAGGTGAATCCGATGGAGTCGTGCTTGTGACACCTCCAAAAGAATACAGGAGAAGCCGTCAAGACTTAGATGACGATGATGACGAAGATGGTGATTTTGTGGATCCTTATCCCAATCGTGTGGGGGTGGATGATGTTGTTAGGCCTCATAATAGAGGAAGTAGTTTAGAAAAAGGCATTAAAATGACAGAAATATTTGGATACTAGGATCCCTTGCCTGTGTTTGATGATATGGCTAGTAGCACTTATAATGTCAAAGAAAATTTAGATTTCAGTAAGGAGGATGGAGATATAAAGCTGCACAGAATATTTGGAAGCAAGGAACAATTTAAAATTGCGTGTGCAGTATATGCAATCAAGGAGATATTCAGGTTCCGGTACCACAGGCATGCGAAGCATTACACTGATGTAAGATGTTGTGATGCAAGTTGCGGATGGAGGATCATGGCAAGGCATCTCGAGGATTCAAAGATGTATCAAGTGAGGAATGTAAATCTGGTCCATACATGCTCATCAGAAATAAGAGGGCAGTAAAAAAAACATGCAACATCGAAGGTAATAGCTGCACTTTTGAGATCAAATTATGAGTGTCACATACCTGGTCCACGAGCAACGGAATTTCCCGAGATCCTTCTCACCGGATTTAAGTTTACATCAACTTGTTGGAAGTGCTGGAAAGCAAAAGAGTCGGCTATTGCGGCGGCTCAAGGAACAGAGAAGGAATCGTACAAGATTCTGCCACTATACTTTTATGTGTTAAAGTATGCTAATCCCGGGACAATATGCGATATTGAAACCAAAGTGGATGATGAGAAGAAGAAAAGATTTAAGTATGCCTTCATGGCCCTGAAGGTATGTATAGAGGGATGGCAGCATTTACGAAAGGTTATTGTTGTCGATGGGACTCATATGTTTGGCAAGTACAAGGGTGTCCTCCTCTCGGCTAGCGGACAAGATGCAGATATGAGGATTTTCCCAATTACTTTTGTTGTGGTGGATAGCGAGAACAACGATTCTTGGTCATGATTTTTTTAAACATCTGCAATGCATCATTGAGGACAGTAGGCAGCTAACTTTGATTTCTAACAGATACGGATCGATATATAGCGCTAAATAAAAATGGTTTCTTCTTGCACACCATGGTGCATACCTTGAACACCTGAAAAGGAATGTCGAGACAAGATTAAAAAAGTATAACCAGAAGGAAATGGTAAAAAATGCTGCGGAAGCTTTTACTGTGTCAGAGTTTAAGAAGATCTACGCTGAAATTAAGAATGTCGACAAACGTTGTTGGGATTATTTTGAGCAAATCCCTCTTGCTCACTGGACACGGTCTCACTCTCCAGGGAATAGGTACAATCTTATGTCTTCAAACATAGTTGAGTCTCTGAACAATGCTCTTCTTCCAGCAAGGGACAATCCAATTGTGGCTTTATTTGAATTTATCCGGTGGATGATAAGTAGGTGGTTGGAGAGCAGACGGTGTACGATACGGAATCTGGGCAGAGAAACTCCAGATAAAGTTGAAAATGTGCTTATGGCACAACTGGAGCTTTCAGAGAGTTACTCAGTGGTACCGCTTGATACTTGGGATTTTGATGTCACATCCGCGACAAGTGGATACGCTTTTCATGTTAGCATAGAGAAGCGTACTTGTTCTTGCTGTGAGTTCCAGACGTTAGGAATACCATGTCGCAATGCAATTGCATCAGCCATATTTTGAAGCATGGCTCACAGGAAGTTTGTAACAGATATATTAAAAACACCTAAGTGGGGTGACATTGTACGTATCATTAAGCTACCTATACCTAATTACAATAATTTGGATATACCATCAGTATTGAAGGATGATGACGACAGTGAACCACCGAAGACAAGAAGACCTTGTGGGAGGCCTCCAAAAAAGAGAAAGGCTTTTGTAGGAGAGATACGGGTATGAATTTTTTTTTGTACGTATGAAGAAAAAAATTTTGTCTGTTCTAATCCATAAAATTACATTTGGGAAATTAGGAGGGGTAGGCGAAGAAGCATAAGGTGACAAGTGTGGAAGGTGTCGCCAAAGTGAACACAACAAAGTGACATGCAAAGCTCCTTTGCCATGATATGAGGTAGTTAGCAGGTGATAATTGTGTGGAACAACCTTTTTGTGATAACTTAATGTACACCAACCGCTTCTTTTTTTTAACAAGTGT
This sequence comes from Anastatica hierochuntica, assembly GCA_900406275.1. Classification (NCBI taxonomy): domain Eukaryota; kingdom Viridiplantae; phylum Streptophyta; class Magnoliopsida; order Brassicales; family Brassicaceae; genus Anastatica; species Anastatica hierochuntica. Next base: position 3,715 of record OVAN01011859.1, on the reverse strand, counting down.
ACACCTAAATTGAACTGCATGGAAGGTGATAACTGGGTATGATGGGTGTAATCAAGCAGTACACCAATCGTATCTCTAATTTATATATGTATGTATGGAGAGAACTTAATTTTTTGATTAACTATTTTACACTTTCGGAGTACCGGTATAGTATGGTGTACGGCTGAACTGCAAATGGAAAACCAAGTGCACACCCAGTGTGTACAACTCATTGTACCCTGTTAAGCTGTTATACCTACTTTTAAGACTTCTACTCTTTTGGTGTACGCCTTATGCTGCACACTTTTGCTGCGCTCAGGTGTACGACTTATGTTGCACAGTTAGTTGTACGATAAGGTGTACACGTTACCTTTATAGGGAATACCCAGTGCACACCCAGAGTGTACACCGTGCGTAGGTGTTCACACAATTAATTTCGTTACTTGCGCCTTTAATGTTAGTACACAAAAAAATATAAAAACACGCATCCAGATAGAAGTCTATACATTGAAAGTAAAAACAAATGTTAAGCAAATAATGAAAAGTAGCACATGCTGTAAATTCAAAGCATGTCACACACTGCTTGTGCCATACGAAATAGCTTGCATTTGTTGCAAAATGGTGCAAAAGAAAGGTCAAGGTGAACGCAATCAGGAAACTGGACAACTTCATCCTCTGGCCAATTGAAGAGATACCAGTACCTACCTTCCTCTGAATTGTAAAACCACGCAAGCTCGGTTTTGATTCGCTCACATAGGTGATTCAGCCTGAATGAGTCAAGCGGAGCAAATTTCTTGGCGTACATCTTAAATGCGGCGCTTAACTGGACTGTGTTACCAAAGCAAGCATGAAACATACCTTCCTCAAACGGTACGTTGTGTTCAAGCAAGCGGATGGCGCTATATAGGTCTCTATCGTCTGTTGCGAGGCGCAGAGCTTAATAGTAGATGGCCCAAGGATTAAGTATTGCTACGCATTTCTCAAAGAAACACCGCCATTTACAATATTCCTGAATATGTATTCCATGCATACAAACTTCGATTAGATTGCAGGTACGCAAGACTTCCTCTGTGTGCATGAGCAGATAAGATCGCTTGTCTGCTAGCAGAAACGGACGTAGATCCGTTACCGATTCATTGCTGATGAGAGCGATTATTTTTAGTAAGATATCATCGGGAAAGTTTGGTGGAGGTGACATATTTCGCCGGTAGGGTTGCAACTGACAAATAAATATGAAGAAGATCAATTTGAAACGAGATCTAAGACAAACAACAACTCATGTATGGAGGATTTTAGAAAGAAAGAGATTTGATGAAGAAAAGGCTTTATTGTGTCTTATAATGTAGTTACGGAAGACGAAGAGAGATTTGAAGGTCTCGCTAAGATATTAAGCGGTTTTAGTAGATCAACAATTATAGAACACCACATACATAACATGCAGTGTTGTACAACATACAATCATTGCAAAACGCATCTAATCTTTCGTTGTGGAAAAATAAACATTTGGGGTTTGGGGAATGGCATTGATTCCTCCTTGGGGAATTCGAAGTACTGCCAATTAGATGTATTGTTCCTTGGGCGGTATATGTCTATATTCCTTCTCAATACCCGACACATTTGAATAAGGATGTTAGAGGTTAAGGGTGCCTGAGTGTCTTAATACAACTTGAATGCTCGCGTTGCCCCGTTTACATCGCCTCTGCAGTAACAGAAGATACCTTGCGCTAGCGTTGCATATGGATAGAGTGGGACAATTGATTCTAAAAGGGATAGACTCGCGTTGACGTTGGAATATACAGTTGCAAGTCGCAAAGCTTCTAAGTAGGTAGCTTCGGAGTTACCGGCTAGAAGGCATTTTTCAAAAAAAAACTCCTACAACAACCCCCTTCCCTTATATCAGCCGGTTCATTGGCAATTGTAGACAAATTGCACTTACTCAGAACAACGTAACTATGAATGATATCGCACGACTTTTTCTCCGCAACAATGAATGATCCTAGAAGCCACCACTACTCTTGACCAACTTTCTCGATGATTTTAGCAAGTATATCGTCTGGAAGGTTAGTAGATGACATTTTTTTGTGTTTACAATATTATGTTGTGTTGGTAAAGGTCAGTAGAAGACTTATATAATGGAATATACGTGGGTTGGTTGTAGGATAGTTTATTTCCGTATTTAATGTTCCCCATTAAAGTCGTAGAAATCTCGTTGCGATTTCCGATGAAATTTTATAGTAATATAAATCGTGTCCCGAGTTACGAGGAAAAAATTTAGTACAAAAGATATGTCGTTGCCATTTACAAGCAAACTATTTAATGTGGTATAAATCTTGTTACAATTTATAAGCAAACATTTAATCTATCTTCATATTTGTTGTCCGTAAATGTAGACACCTATTCCCAACCATAATACTCGAGTAATATATGTCATGATTCGCAGGATATTGTGTTCATTAAATGTATCTTTATATTGTATCGCTACGAGACGAATATATGTCATGGTTTGGAGGATATTGTTTTTATTAAATACGTAGGTAAAATTTCATGTCACACTATTCCTATTATATCTTGAATATATATAATATTTGTTGGTGAACATCTTACTACGCGCACAGTATAGGCGTACACCTCTCATGAACTCGCGTACACATTACGATAATATACGAACTTCAGGACAATCATAGTTTATTAACAACATAACATCACATTTATCAAAGGAAGAAATAAATATTTCTTGCGGTTCGAAATAGAATGCTGTCGTTACAAAAGGGCTCATCATACAGGACGCAATCTATGACACATTCGGGCTATTGAATAACTTGGTCATCGAGAAACAGGAAACGATTGCATATGCCAGATGGTCGGAACCACCCCAATTCTGACTTGAAACGACCACACGCTTCATTGATATGTTGGGAATTTAGTGGGGCGTGGTTCTCAGCATAAATTTGAAAACAACGGCTAGCTGAAGAAGAATTTCCTAGGCAAACATGGAAGATCCCTAACGCAAGAACGGACCCCTCGTGGAATGGTAGATTCTCTTTAAGTAGGTCGGCGGCTCCAGCTACGTTGGCATCCTAAGTTTCTAGCTGTAGAGACTCGTTGTACAAAGTCGTTGCGTTACGAGCCAACAAACATTTCTTGAAGAACACCCGAAATCATGATTCTTGTCGGATTTCGTCACTGTAGTAACAAACACCATTAAGGCCACATGTGCGGAGGACTTGATCTATGTGGACAAGGTTGTAACTCCGCTTCCCTGCGAGAAAAAACGGCTTGAGGTAAATAGCGGATTGTTCACCAACATGAATTATTATTCTGCTTAGGATGTCATCTGGCAAATTTGGTAGTGGATACATATTTTCTTGGTAAATTTTGTTCAATAAGAGTTTGAGGTGGATCGCTTTTATAACTATTTAAAAGCGTATGAAAATGGGTAGGTGTGCAAGTTAGGGCACAATTTAATAAACTTTAATGAGAGAAAAAGCGCATGAAAATGGGTTGGTGTACACGCTAGGGTACAATTTAATGAACTTTAATGAGTGGGTGTTGGCACAACTTGCAGAGAGAGTAAATCGCGCTAAAATATTTCGAAATTTAAAGTTATTAAATGTTGCCCACTAGCGAACGAAAAAAAGGTTTCGTTTGTCAATATCTTCTTAAATAACATTAAATTTCTCTCTCAAAAACTAAAGTTATTAAATGTAGACAACTATCGTCAATAAATTTCTATATA
>OVAN01011858.1:0-14273 GCA_900406275.1 Anastatica hierochuntica | reverse complement strand
TTTCTGCAGGTAAAAGTTAGAAGCGAATTTGTTGACCGGTTGGTGAAGTTTTCTCCGGTTTTGGCGGTACCATTTGGAGCATTCCGGTTCCCTCGGGATAAGGATGTGACAAAAACCCTTTAGAATTAGGCAGACCTACCTGGATGTGTTCGGGGCGCATGTCACTAATCGTGGATCTGACTATGAGGGAGGGACTAGGCCATCCCTGTACAAACTGGTCAGGTACTGGAGTCATATCCCTGAGGAGCCCAAGGCAGGGCGAAACCAGTCAAGTACGGTCCAAGAGAAGAAGGTTGACTCGACATGCGAGTAGTATTGTCGGGTGCCACACGACCTTTCGAAAAAAATCCGTGACATGGCGTTGTCTAACTTGTTTAAACACACATTACTTGTTTTCTCGTCATCAAATGCACACATTACATATAAAGTAATCTTTTTATAATTCTAGGTAAAATTAGGATTATAAAAAAAAATTCTACTCCTGATACGAGGATTACCTAGCACCCCGAACCTTTTGATCATAAAAATAAATATTTTTATTTATTTTGTTAAAAGGCTTACTATATTTAAAAAAGAAAAATAAAGTTATACAAAAAGACGTGACCCAAAAAAAAAAGTTATGCAAAAAGAAGTATATAAGTCTCTACAAATTGATGAGTCAAGATCTGCTTCCCGTGAAGTTACAGCGATGACAAAGTTCCGACCAAACTGACCAACTGAATTCGCAATCGTAAAAAAGCTTATCTCGCATTATTTGTTTAATACCGCATAACAGACACATTGTGGATTGGAGCCAAGAAGAGGATAAAATTCTATGAATCCTCCTCCGGTTTTCCTTTAATGTTTCCTAGCTTATCATCAGAGGAGTGAAGAATGGTGATCCAATACATCTCACATGCTGGTTTACTTACATTCCAGGGCTAATACTCTTGTCGGACACCGATTCTAGATGAACAACCAAGTGATGAAGTGATGTTTTGGAATTCCCCATGAGCCCTTGAATATATCCTTTCAAGGAAATTTAGACCGGTGATCTTTGATGACTGAGGAAATGAAACCCATAAAATGACCTCCTTTGTCTTGACTTGTGAGGAACCATTCGTACTTGTCATCCATATTTGCTAGAGCTAATGTGGCCAATACAATGTGAATTAAGAATTGCTTTTCAAATCTTGTAGGGGGAAGGTTTCAAGAGTCACCACTCCACATATTATAGAGAGTAGATATCAGAGGTATACCAAGTTATTTTGGTCCTTCTGGAACAAGGAAATCATATAGCTTTCCTAAATTTCTCCCATTTTTCACCAAAATTTACAAGCTCTGTCATTCTCAACCTTCATTTTAATCCAATGGTAAACAATCTCTCTCAGTCGTAGTAGCTTTTTGTCAACCAAGAGTGTTTATGTTTCTCCTTTATCGTCTGATAATTTCCTATGTCTCCCATTAGTATTTCTCATCTAACCATGTCACCCATATTAAAACTGCTTTGAAGAACAACAGTCAAACCATCTTTAACATGGTTGCTTTATTCCAGAAAAATAATCTTCGAAGACCAAGCTATCGTTCCTCCTTGTGAAGAGTGATAGTGGTCCAAGCTACCCTTGTAGAAATATTTCCTTCAATTAAGCATTTCCACGAGAATGCAATTCAATTAGTTTGATGCACTCCTTTGGAAGGATGCAAGTTGAGAACAAAACGTTTGAAATGCCAGTAATGACTAAGGTTAGTAATTGCAATCTGCCTACGAAAGAGAGGACCTTAGTAGACTTTTATGTTAATCTTGATTTTACTCGTTGAATCAGAGGTCCCAATTTCTTCTATTATTGAATCATTGGCTAAAGATTAATTTTGTAATGTATTAGGGCATCCAATTAGTAAAGCGATCTGGACGAATTCCAAGATAACAAATGAGAAGTATTATAGGTATGAGGCCAATATTCAACTAAATTTCCCGGATTTCTGCATTAAAGATACCTAAGGAGAAAAACTTTGTCTCGTGGAGGCTTATAGCAAGACCAGATATAGCTTTAGATTCCTTGAGAATCTTTAAGACATTTTTCACAGTCATGAGAGAACCATCTAAAAAAATAAGGAGGTCATCAGCGAAGCAGAGATGGATAAGGTTAGAGTCCTTGCATTTGTTATGATAGTTGAAGTCTCCATTAGCTACATCTTTGACCAACATTTTTGATATATAATCCATGACAATGACAAACAAGTAAGGGGAGAGAGAGTCACCTTGCCTTAGACATTTTTCCCTTTAAAGTACTCGTGGAAATGACCATTGTATGCAACATAGAAGTCAATGGTGAAAAAAGCTTTAGACCCACCTGATGAATAGTTCAGGGATGTTAATTCCTCTTAATTGGGTAAAAAGGAAGTTTCATGTCAAAGTATCAAACGCTTTGGCTATATCCATCTTGATTGTCAATTTCTTTTGCTCTTGTTTATCGGTAACCAATTACCAAATTTGTTACAAAGAGAGAATTTTCTATTAACAATCTTCCTCTGACAAAAGTCGATTAATTATGAAGAACGAAGAGGGGCAATACATGTTTTAGTTTTCCTACTAGAAATTTAGATATAATCTTGTATAAAGTATTACAGCAGGATATGGGTCTATAACTCGAGATAAGGGAAGCTTATGGTGTCTTTGGTACCAGTGTGAGGATTGTGGAGTTAGTAGCTGCAAGCATAACGGCTTTTACAAAGAATCTTGTAATGTCGTTCGTGAATTCATCTCCTAGAAGCTGGTAACGATTTATAGACGGTAGGGGTCAGTCCATCAGGCCTTGGTGAATTGTTGGAGTTTAGTCTATGGATAGCTCTTGCTATCTAATCTCTAAAGGATGTGGAGACCATGGTCTGCTTGAGATAGGTTGGACAACTGAAATTTAGTAAGCACTTGGTGGATGTCAGGGAATAGTTGATTGCAGACATTAGCTGAAGGGTTAGGATGGCTTTAAAGCGATTCACCGCATTGAGACTCATTTCCACATGGTATAAAATAATATGATTTGAATGCAGAGTAATTTTTTGATTGAGTCGAAAGCATTTATTGTATGTGTCATTATGTGAAAATAGGTAGTGTTCCGATTCGCCTCTTTTAACTATTGAATCCTTGCTCAGTGTCTATAGTAAGCCTCCTTTATTTTCCTTTGGAAATCCAGTTTGGTAGTTAAGTCGTTTTCCTATTAAAATAAAGTAGTGGATGGGTGTGATAAAACTTGAACCTGCACAAGCTTAAGCAAATTTTTAGTGTTTATCACTTATGTTTGTATTTGGGAAAAGTTCTCTCTGTTTAGTGTTTTCAACTCCCTTTTCATCAATTTTTGTTTAACACACAGAGAAGTCAAACATGGAGCTTCTGGACATGTGGTTCCACCATGATTCTAAGGGCATGTTTATTGCTAAGAACCCTTTAGGGGTTCTTAGCTAATTTTATATTAATAAAATAATGCTAAGAACCTCTAATGGATTCTTAGCATTTTTTTTGCGATTATTGCAAGAACCCTAAATGGGGTTTTTAAAAATCGGTTCTTAAAATTTTAAACGGATCCGAAACCCGAAATATTTTCCGTTACCCGTTCGATTTTGGTTCGGTTCTTTTGGTTTCGGATATTTCGGATATTTTCAGGTATTTTTGGGTATTTTTGAGTATATTTTCGGTTATCTTGGGTTCAGATTGGGATATTTTGAAATGGATCTGAAACAGATCCAGAACCCGAAAAATCGTAAACGAATCTGAAAACAGAAAAACAAAAAAAAAGGATCTGAAACGGAACTGAAACCGATCCAAAACCCGAAATATTTTCGGTTACCCGTTCAATTTCGATTCGGTTCTTTCGATTTCGGATATTTTTGGATATTTTCGGGTATTTTCGGATATTTTTGGGTGTTTTTGGGTATATTTTCGGGTATCTTGGGTTCGGATCGGAATATTTTAAACGGATCTAAGACCTGAATAATCGTAAACAGATCCGCAACGGATCCAAAAACCGAAAAACAAAAAAAACGGATCTGAAACGGATCCGAAAATGAAATTGTTCTGACCAAAAAAACAAAAAAAGCATTAAGAACCGGTTAAGAACCGGCTCTTAATTAGGAGCTGGAAGATGCGGTTCTTCCGCTTTCTTTCTGATTTTTTAGATAAAAAAAATACTAAGAAACGCGGTAAGAAACTGCAATGAACATGCTCTAAGCAACCTCAAGTGTAGGTAGGAAATTATGATGTTTGGTTAGGTAACTAAAGAATTAAAATGGCTTGGTTCGTGCTAAGGGTAGGGGACAAAACAAGTAGAGGAATCAGGCGTGTGATCTGATTTTTCAGGGGGAGATGGGGAGGAAAAGATAAGCATTATCCAATTGTTATTGATAAGCATTCTGTCAAGCTTTTCGGAAATAGGTGAAGTTGATTGCCTTTTTATCCAGGTGAAGAAAGGGCTTTGGAAACGATGGTCAAACATCTCAAGTTCAGTTAAGCATTCTCTAAGTTTCAACATATGAGATATGAAATGGTTAATTGAAGCCCAAAAGTGTTCATCAGGTTGAGTAATCTGATTATAGTCACATTCCATCAACTAAGGAGAATGATCAAGAGCATATGTCTGGTGGAGTTGAATAAGATCACACCATAGGTCAGTGCTTTCAACACTTTGGTTTGATGCATGAATAACTATAAAGTAAAACCTATGGCCATTGTAACCTCACACGTAAGAGATTGCTTTGTTTGGTGCAATGGAGAGATAGAGACTGGAGATTTCCATACTATAATGATTTTCCATCTTCATCAATTTGATAGTCAGATAGAAAGGACCATCCATGAGAGCTAATGCTCATGATTTGGTTTAGATTACTTTCTTTGATATGACTTTCAAGAATGACTCCTATGTTTGATTGATGGAGTGATATCCAATCCAGAAAAGATTAATGCTTATCTTTGTAGTTTAAAACACTTAAAATCTAAAAAAAAAATTATGTATATGCATTATAGCAAAAAAGAAGGTTCACCAGGCTAGAGGAGGTTAGGAAAAACTCCCCTGTGTGGGAGCTTTCCATAAAGGGAAGGGTGAGAAAGGAGGTATGATTTTGGTTTGCCATCTTCATCGGCAGGGGTATAGAGGTCGTGGAATATGATAATGTGTTAGGTGTTTGGGTCATGGAAGTGAGGTCTTGTGTATTCAATTATGTAAGTGGGGAGAAGTGTTTGAGGTAATGGTTGAAAGTTTAGTGTTGACTTTATGGGGAACGAGTGGTTTTTTATTTGGACGAAAATTTTGGTTGAAAGATTGTTTATGGCTGGTATAGGCAGGGATGAAAGGAGAGTCACAATTATTTGGTTTGCTTCAATTGAAGGCTGCTAGGAAGGGATAGAATGTGATGTGATCCTGAGGAGCATAAAATACAATGGTGAATTAATTAGACCTGAAGTTGATTCACAACATCATTCAATTCTCCATTCAAGTTACAATGGAGCCAACAATGATATATGCTTAATCAAACGAGTGTATCTTTTAAACCAGGAGAAGTTAGGCTATGAGAAGACTTGTTCTGGAACTTAACTCATCATAGCCTCACTGAGAAGTAGAATTATCTCAAACACTCTTCAGATAAGAAAGTTATTAGTTTTCCAAATCTGGTGAACCAGAAGTCGCCCGGGTGGATATATGTGCACTCAATGGATAATTCCAACCAAACCAAAAGGAAACGAGCTTTGAACCAAATTTATCTATAATTTTGAGTTATAATAGCATCTTCACGAGTTGTTTTCATGTCAATAGTTATTCAAGATTGGAAGTTAAAGATTTTTTAAGTTGAAGGTTGTACAGCTTATCCATATACGAGTATCGACCTTTAGAAGTAGATTCCATCACAACCAAGAGACGACTTGAACCAAAGCCAATCATAGACTTCAAAATGGATCTCATAACTTTCTAACAAGCCTAAAATGAGGAGAACTGGTCACATGAATATCAAGTTATAATAAATTTACTAAACCAGTTCAAACAAGTTTTGCACCCTTCTGGAAACCTAATCGATCGATCATGGATACTGATCGAGCGATCATATAATCCTGGAAACCCTCAATCAATCAATCAGATCAGTTGATCGATTACATCTGCAGAAGAAAGTTCTTGTTTTTTATTATTTCAGATTTTTCCTTTTATTTTCAGTTTTCCTTTTAGAGAAAATTTTATTCTAATTTTCTTTTAGTTTAGGGTTGCTTCTTTTGCTATATATATTTCCAAACTCATTAAGAGAAAGATATCCAGAATTTTAATAAAAATTTTAGAGCTTTTTCTTAAACACAGAGAGTGGTTTTCTTGATATCTTAGTCTAAACTCGGTAGTACCATGTGTAACATCCATAAGCACTTGTCTCACCATTCGTTCGATTTCGAATTTCTACAACGTTTTCAAGGATTCTCAACAGTTTTGTATCTAACAATCAATTATCAAGGAATACACGAGGTAGAACTTGAAATCTCCACCACCTGAAATTCCTTCAGGCTTATCCATCATCACCAATTCTATTAGAAATCGATATGTGGATCATATCAAGTGGTATAAGAGCCAATCTGGAAAATAGTTTATCAAATTCATCTTCTCGTTTTCCATCAATTTCTTTTTTCCCTCCGATTTCTTCTTAGTATTTTTCGTTTTAGGTTTCTCAGTAATCTAAAACCTTAATTTCGTTTTTAAAAAAGTCTAAAAAATGTTCAAAAAAGCGACATTCTGAAGAAAAATGAACTTTTACCAACAAGGAGTAGATGAAATTCATGAGGAATTTCATGGGAAGAGTGATCCTCAAGCTTATTTGGAGTGGGAGAAAAATATTGAACTCATCTTTGAACGCAAACACTTCTTTGAAGCTAAGAAGATTTGTATAGCTACTTTTGAACTTCACGATTATGCAGAAAGCTGGTGGGACCAGTTGGTGACTATGAAAAGACGCAATGGTGAATATCCTGTTCAAACTTGGAGAGAGATGAAAAGTATTATGAGTAAGAGGTTTGTGTTCAGATATTACCGTCGAGAATCACACCATGAGCAACAAATCAACAAAAAAAAGAACAACACGATCAGCTTCAAAAGCTCATGAAAAAGAATCTAAAAAGGTTACAAAATATTTGCTAGCTTATGAACCTGTGATGAAAGCACAATCGAGGTGATTGATCATATGGCTCATATTGTGGAAACACAACCAAAGGTAATTGAAATTTCAGATTCTTTGACTAAAAGTGTTGTGCAGTCTGAAACGTTAGAAAAACAACAACAAGAGGAGAATGTGAGTTTTGACCTTGTTATGGAAACGCATCCAAAGAGAAGAGAGGTTTTTGATTTTGTCCTTGGGAATTCAACATTCTCGTTCTCAGTAAACAAAGCCAGAGCTGATTTGCTGGAAGTTTTGCAACCATACAAAGGGATGAAGTTTCTAGAGTTTGGATACAAGAAAAGAGATGGATCAAGATGATTGAAGATAATGGAGCTGCTGGAAATTTTCAGTTCAAAAAGTATTTGCTTCGTGTAGGTTTTCAGTTGAAGAACTTGGGAGCATGTTCACTTCAGTTTCAAGAACGCAATATTGAAGCGAGAGTTCAACGACATGATCAATTGATTGGCAAAGTGAAAGAAGGATGCAATGTGATTAAACTGAAGCCACATCATAAATTGAAATGACTGCTTGATAAGGGCAAAGATTCAATGACATTGTTCTACTTACAATGTTTGCTTCCTTTTGAAGTTGGAGAGGAAACGAATTTGAGGTCAAATCCACTTCAAGAGAGGGAGGATGATGTGATCCTCAAAAAGTAGAAAACAAAATGGTGAATTAATCAAATCCGAAGTTGATTCACAACATCATTCAACTCTCCATTTAAGCTACAATGAAGCCAACAATGATATATGCTCAATCAAACATGCGGGTCTTTTAAAACATAAGAAGTTAGGCTATGAGAAGACTCGTTCTGGAAACTTAACTCAATCAGAGCTTCACCGAGAACTGGAATCATCCCAAAAGCTCTTCGGATCCAAAGTTATTAGTTCTCCAAATCAGGTGAACCAGAAGTCGCCCAGGGTGGATATATGTGCATTCAATGGAGAATTCCAATCAAACCAAAAGAAGTCGATATGTGAAACAAATTTATCCATAATTTTGAGTCATAATAACATATTCACGAGTTGATTTCAAGTTAATAGCTATTCAAGATCGGAAGTTATGAATTTTCCAAACTGAAGGTTCTACAACACATCCATCTGCGAGTGTATGCCTTTAGAAGAGGATTCCATCCCAACCAAGAGACGGCCTAAATAAAATTCAATCATATACTTCAATATTAATTTCTTAGCTTTCCAACAAGCTCAAAATGAGGAGAATTGGTCACGAAAATATCAAATTATGATTAATTTACTAAACCGGATCAAACCAGGGGTGCACCCTGCTGGAAACCTGATCGATGATCATGGATACTGATCGAGTGATCACAAAATCCCACAAACCCTCGATAAATCAATCAAACCAGTCGATCGATCGATCGCATCTGCAGACGGAAATTAGTGTTTTCATTTATGATTTTTCCTTTTATTTTTAGATTTCCTTTTAGATTAGGGTTTTATTCTGATTATCTTTTAGTTTAGGGTTGTTTCTTTTGCTATATATATTACCAAACATATTAGGATAAAGATATTCAAAATTTTAATAAATACTTCAAAGCTTTTGCTTAAACACAGAGAGTGATTATCTTGAGTTTATTGAAAACTTTTGGCTAAAGGTTTGATATCTTAGCTTAAACTCGGTAGTATTAGGTGTTAATCCATAAGCAATTGTGTCACCATTCGTTTGATTCCAGATTTCAACAATGTTTTCAAGGATTTCCAACAGTTTTGGATCTAACAATCCATTATCTAGGGATACACGAGGCACAACCTGAAATCTCCACAGCCTGAAGTTCCTTCAGGATTATCTATCATCACCAATTCTAGAGAAATCGATATAGGGATCATATCAGAAGGGGTGAGAGAATTTTCAGGTAAGTTGGGGTCTGAGCTAGCAGATGCACTTGTAGAGGCCTTTTTTACAAGTAAAGAGATTTGATTTATAATTGAATCCTCGTTTTGCTTAGGTATCACAACCTTTCCTTTACCCTTACCTTTATTTTGCTTAGTCTTTTCAGTATTGAAGGATGTCCTGAGAGTCCAAGAAGGTGGCAGTAAAAGGCAATACTTGATTAAATGATCAAGTTCTTTACAGTGAAAGCATCTTGGCAAGGTCCAAGAGTAAGAGACTTCAGCTGTTACCACTTCTCCATTTTCTCTTTCTAATTCAACATATGTTGGGAGAGGTTTTGTAAGATCCACTTCAACTTTCACATTGGCTTCATGGATGCTTATCATTTGTTAGGTTAAAGTTATGCTTCTTTAGAGTCACTAATAACGCTTGTTAGAAAGCTCAAACCTTTGTAATGTCACATATTCGAAAGGGACTCCACAAGGTGTGCCCAGATCGGGATATCATCCAAGTCTAGAGAGGGATTGACAATTGAATTTTAAGGTCCCACTAGGGATAAACTTTCCCTTATGTACCCCAACTTTTTCTCAAGATTTTGTGTCCTTAAAATAGAATTTGGAATTCTTACCAACATTGATCGTGAGATGGCATTGAGATGAACTAATGATCTTCTTCTGTTCCCTTATATACCTCTGAGAACATTATGTATATACGTGTAGAAAGGAAGTCTTCCCTCAAATTTTCAGAAAACAAATCATCAACCTCATCAAAAACAAAATCATGTACGATCACTCGAGGCTTTCTAGTTGTGAAATAGTAGCAGGGGCAATCCGTTTAAGCTTTCTATTGGTAGATTTCTTAACTTGCTCTGCCAAAGTTCTAGTAGGATAATGTTGTTGCTCTTGTGAGGCTTGGGAAAGTTGATAGGAGGGATATGGAGAGTATGGTCTAAGGTGAGGGACATGGACGAGCTGGGTGAATTGAATGTAGTATAAAGGAGAATGTAATATAGGTAGTGTGGAAACTATAGGATTTGTTAGTTAATGGTAATGGGGGGGTTGGATATGAGATATGATATTTGAGATCCAACGTTTTTTTTAGTGTGGAGTGGATGGCTACAAAAGGTGAATAGAGTAAGAGACTGAGAGGGGCATGTAAGAGTAGTAAGAGGTGAAGTAGAGCTTTGAGGAGAATCGTGGTTAGATTTTTCCAAGGGAATTGAAGTAGACCGGTAATTACCATGTTAGGGTTTGACAATGAAGACAAAGGGAAAACTGTTTTAGTATAGGGATGGTGGAAATTGACTAACACCAACCTAGAGATATGATGAGCTCTCAAGGCAAGGACCAAGTTCTCACGATAGGGTTGTTGGGAATGAAAATATGAAGAGGAGGAAGTAGATTTAGAAAGAGGAGCAAACGATGAAGGGATAAAAGAAAAAGGAGGAATTTTGACAGATGAGTTGGGTGACTGGGATCTGGAGGATCAGGAGGAAGGGAGGAGGCAGAGAGGCATTATGTATAGCCTGCATCCCGTAATCCGTATTGGAAAGTTGAGGAAACTAACTTGGTCGAGCCAAGTGAGAATCAAGTGACTCATCAAGAAAGATTAACTAGTTAAAATGGAAATCAGCTATGGTAAACACAAATGCATGAGCTACTTAACGGAGACTAACTGTAGCTAAGAGAACTTGGTTTCCCGTGATCGAAAAGCCAAGTTAAAATACGCGAGCCAGAATCCGGAGAATTCAGATAAAAATGATGGTTAATTGGCCTTAATAGGATTTTAAGACATCTAGGCTCAGGAAAAAACACCAGACCCAAAACCAAACAAGGATATGATCCCTAAAGCCGGTTCAAATCGGGTCTAGATCTTCTCAAATATCCTATTTGATCTTATGTCTAAGTAGTTTGGATTTCGGGTCGGTTCAGATAATAACCGAAACCCAAATGAAAAAGTACCCTAAAAATCGAACATATAGATACATACTACTTTGTCCCTTCTCCTTTTAGTAAAAATCGAAATATTTAAGTCTTTGGAGGTTCTAACCCTGCTCTGGAATCAAGCTATCAACCATTGTGCCATAGTTAATTCCTTGTTAAGTATATGTTTTTGTTGTTGTTTAACCTTAAATATTTGGTTACTTTGAGTAGAGTACGAGTATTTCGGGTGAATTTTTCCAAAATTATCTGAATCCCCGAAAAACTCCAAACTCGAAACTGGAATTGAACCGAACTTGATTGAATCCCCAAAACCTGGTCCTACGAACAGCGACGGTCGGGTTCAAACAGTAACTATTAATTCTGGATAGAGTTAGCTTGGTCGTTAATTGTGTCCAAATGGTTCCAGAGCGGTTATGCTGGTAAGAAATTCTTCCGGAACAGTTATGCTAAGTAAAAAGAAACGGGAGCATGAACGGTTACCGTAGCGATTACACTTGTGGGAAGAGAGATAATGGACGAGTATCCAAAAGAAATCGCAACAAAAGGTTATTAAATGGAAACAAGGATATTTTTTTGGGCAGTCACGTTCGGATGGCCAATCTAACAGAGAAAACATGGAGAAATCGAAAGGAAATGAAGGGAAAATACCGAGAAACATTGAGAGAACATGCTCGGAAAGGGGAATCTAAAAAGAGAAATATTTGGATTTTCAGATCCGATAGGGAACACACATAAGTAATGAAGGATTACGTTCACCAAAAGAGGGAGTCACATCAGGAAGACACTCTGAAGAAACTTATGTTTAGGTAGTTGATATGAAGGGAAAATTTGAGGAATAACTAATAGAAGTGTTCGGGTATGGAAATACACGTTCAGATGAAGTATCCAACATAAGAATTATGGAAATTTGATAGGAGAATACGTTCAGATGAAGAGCATCTGGCAAAACATACAAGAAGGATCGTGGATCATGCTTGGAAAGAGTTTTCGAAGGAGGAAACACATAATACGTTTGGAAAAAGGAGTACCCTACAGTGGAAACAGGGAAAGGGAGATGAACACGTTCGGGGATGAGAATACTTGGAAAAACTAGAGGAACCACGAAAACATAGAAAGATATCAGGAAAATAAATGCAAAAAGGAACCAAAACGATTGCCGACAGAGAAGTAGTGATTATTTTCGGGAATCATGATCGGGTGTTAATTTCAAAGGGAATCACACAAGAAGCGAGAACACCAAGTGTCCGATCCGGGCAGTATTTTCGAGAGGGATTATGACCATGGAAAGGAGAAACAAAAACTAAAAGAATTCCGAGAAGGGTGGGAGCAGTTTTTAAGGACGGTAGTATCCGAGAATGTTCTGGTGCTCGTCATGGTTTGATGAGACTGGTCGACTATCCGTCCAAAAGAAATCAGAGGGACTAATTGATTTGGTCGAGAGATAAGGGTGATTCAGTGAATTCACGAATAGTCAACAATTTGCAAGATATTGATTGATTGGTTGTAGAAGCGGTCATCGGAAGAGTTGATTCTCATAGATGACCAGAGGAATAAGTTACTGATGGATCAGACGAAGGATCAACGATTTGATCTGTCTCTTCTCGTTACTTGGTCATATGGGTGGATGGTTAGTTGAGTGACTGAGTAACGAGGAGAGATATGTTCGGGTGATGTGGTATAAGGAGACAGTCACTCGACAGCGAGAGGGAGCACTTCGATAGTCGGGTTTAGATGGTGTGAAGTAATGTAGGATCTAATCACGGAAAAGAAACAAAATGATATCAAAAAATGGCTAAGATACGAGTTGATTATGCCGATTCATAATGTTTAACTTCGTTGCATGAATTTATGGTTAAGTCGTTCTAATACTACAAGAAAACAGGTCTGTTACAACGACCATTTTCGTAGTAAAATCGTCGTAATAAGGGTGTTACGACGAATTGACTACGAAAACCGTTTGGTCGTAAACGGACCGTCGTAACACAAATTTCGTCGTAAATTCCAGGTTAATTTACGACGATTTTATTTCGTCGTAAATTCGATGTTATTTTACGACCACAAAATATCGTAGTAAATTAGGAGCCAACATATTCGTCGTAACAAAGAAGTAAAAATACGAGGTAATTTTCATTGTAAAATACATTTAATATTTCGTTGTAAAATACACATAAAGTTTCGTCGTTTATTTCTCATAATAGAATCGTATAATCTATGAGTGTTTAGCAACTATGATTTGTACATTCGTCGTAAATGTTACGACAAATTTACAACGAATAATTGTAAATTCGTTGTAAACATTTACAACGAATTTACAAGTATTCCTTGTAAATAGGTTGTAAACTTACAACGAATTTACAATGAATGTTTAATTTTATTTTAAAAAAAATTGTTAATATAATTAAAATTAAAAATTATATTCGAAATTAAAAAAAAATTAATACAAATAAATTCAGAAACTAGTAATAATTAATTCCAAAATAAATATTTTACAAAATATTTTATAAAATAAAAATATTACAAAATATAGGGATCACGCTGATCGTCGACACTGTCAGCGGCTCTATATAGCTCCTCCATATATTCTGCGGGTATCGGTGGTGGTTCCAGAATCCCGAATTGTCGTCTTCGTTCTTGCAACATTCGTTGCCACCTCGGGTTTTGGATGGCGAACACGTCGAGAAGACCTTCTAAAGATGAAATCTGATTTCTCGTCTGATCAAGATCCAACCGTAGCTGCGCGGACTCCGGATCTGGTGTTCGGGAGTAAGACGATGATGCCCTCGGGACATCGTTCACAGAACCGATGCCCACTGTTCGGCCTTTCTTTTTAGGGACCACCTAGAAAAAAAGAATATTATACAATTCAAAGTTGTTATGAATTAATTAGCTATAAAATAAAAGATTTAAAATAGAAAAAAACAAATATATACCTCCTCGAAAATATGATCTGCCGCCTGAGTGGACAAACGGACGGATTCTCCTTCCTCAACCGTCAACTGAGTCTCTCATTCTTCAATCCGAGAGGGGACTTCCCCATGGTTCTTCGCGGATCTTGGATCGACGTATTCCCCGTCTCGCTTCTTGTGGGTGATCTCGAAAAGTTTGGAAAGATACGGTAGTTGTCCTTCCTTTTCCGCCTAAATAAACCAATTCAAAGTTATATATATATATATATATATATAAAGTAAATAAATTAAACTTTAAAAATTTACAAAAAATGAACTTACAATAGTGAAACGGATTCCCGCGTGATGCTTTTGTCCCGTAGTGTGAAACATCGGCAAATTGCCATCTGAATCCTTGGTAAGACGGGATTCAGAGCAG